>PVHP010001837.1:31233-99562 GCA_004024765.1 Zapus hudsonius | reverse complement strand
CAGGGATCCCTGAAAGCCCTGGGTGATCAACCTCACTCCTATGTAACTGATTTGATACAACCTCACATTAATTAGCTCATGGAGTAGGGGCCCCATGGAGAGGCCAGAGGATTCTAGGCTGAGTCTCTCAGGTGCAGGCTAGGTTTTCTCACCTGTGAAATGGAGATAGCTCCTCCCACACAGGGTTCCATGAGTGTCAAGCAGGTACTCATGTGTTGGGGCCCATTGCTATTGACCTTGGGCTTAGCAAGAATCAGAGTCAAAAGCATGAAATGCAGTACTGACCTGGGACACCACCCCAGGGAAGAGAATGACACATTATGAATGGCAGATGACCAAGGAGTGAAAGGGGAGAGACACATACAAGGTGGAACCATTGTCATAGAGACCAAGCGCTTCTTGGATAATGACTAAGGAGGATGGGGATTGTGTTAGACAGGTGCTTGGAGTGGAGCAGGAACAGAAGCACTCTGCTAGGCCAGCCCAGTGGCCCATTCTTGTATGCACATTGCTGCAGGCACTCAATGTCTCCAGGGCATGACAATGGCTCAGTGAGAGAGTGTGTCTGGATTTAATCTTTCCCCATGTAAACGGGCACCAGATGTGGAACCAGTGATGACTTGATGCGTTATTCTGCATTCTGGGCTATGGAGAGACAGGATCTGCAAACAGCTTCCTAGCCCACCCCATGTCATGTAAGTTAGCTTGACTTGCTCCCTCTTCACATGTCAAACCATCAGGATTGATGAGGTTGACTAGAAGTTCCTCTCCCAACAATCTAATTCTTAAATGGTCAGACTTGGGGGTGGCAGCCCTTTGGGGTCCTCTCGAACATTCCTTTAATGACATTGTGAATAACTCAGGAGACAAGCAGAGGGAAGGAGGCAGAGAGCATGTGGAAGACTTGAGAGCTATAGAGCGAGTCCTGGGCTGAGTGAGGAAGACTCTGCTTGACAGCTGAAGGAGTGCTAGTCACTAGTATTATGAGATACCCCAGATAACCCAGTCACTTCTGCTCCTGGCTGTGTGCTGTGAGCAGATGAGGCCCACAGTCAGTGGATACCTTAGGGAGGATGGTGCTGAGAGCTGGCATCTTGAAATCTGGTGGATACCAAAAAGCCAGCCCTAGGGAAAACTATAGAAGGAAGTACAACTATCAAGCCTCCTGGCACCAACCCCTCACTGCATGTAGTTTTAATTTTCTTCCACATGCCCATTTTCCACATTTATCAAGGTAGACTAGTTACAGGTAGATCCCAAAGTATGGTTCAAACATCGCAACAGTCTTAAGAATGCTCTCCCAGGCTCCTTTGAGCCCTGTCACCGGAAGCTTCTGGTAGTGGAAGAAGACAGCATGGAGATTGCTATGGTTTCACTGTGACCAACCCCCAAACCAGCGTTTGTGTAAGGAGTTCCTAGGGTGGTGGGAGAGGGTGGAGTATTTAAGAAGTGGGGTCTGGTGGAAGGTCTTTACATCACTGGGGGACTATAGAAACCCAACTCCTTTCCTTGTCACAGGCACAAAGCTAGGCAGCACCAGCCACTGACTGCAGCCTCCCAAGCCATGAGCCAAAGGAAGCTTCTAAACTTCAGCATTTGATGTAGCCACTGAGAGCTGACTAACAGACACACCCCATCAAAGGGACAGCGCACATCTGGGAGCAGCAACTCTGCTTGTGTGCAAATATTGGGTGCTCAGTTGCCTGGTCTAATTGCTTAGGTGTCTGGGAAATATGGTCAGCTGCGACTGGGGAAAGGAGGTGGATTGCATGGAGTGGCTAGCTTCCAACATTTGATTTTAGTTTTGCCCTCAATCAAACCTATAAAATCATTCCTCAGTATCCAGAGGGTATTGGTTCCAGGACCCTGAGGTATGCAACTATCTATATGAAAAGGCCCAGCATTTCTATATAACCCACACACATCCTGTATACTTGAAATCATCTCTAGATGATATAATACTGACAAACAAAAGGGATGTGTGCCACTTCTGGGCCAAGCACTTAATTCCAGTGCAAAACTTTTTAAAGTCCTTCTCTGTCTTTAGTGGTGACTGTCACCATGTCACAGTGGCCTCCTTGTTGCTCTGGGTGCTGGGGTGAGAGTAGAGTTAGCATGGAGCAGAGTTTCCAGCCTAATCTTGATGAACTATACATTAAAGTTTTGGTATTTTAAGCCAGTGAGCTTCTGGAATTACTTGTTAATGTATTATTTCATAGCTGATCCCAACTGAAGGAATGCTAACTAGGAGCTGGTGCATGTCTTGAAAAGCACCTAAAGGATATTGATAACAAGGCTAAATGGAGTCAAACACATCAGGTAAGAAGTTAACTCCATGTCTGAGAAGACAAACTAGAACTAATACAATGCACAGGTGGGTCTTTAACCTCACTCACATAAGAAGTTGGTTGTAAACACTGCTCAGCCCCCAATGTCCACTTTGTGGGCAGCTGAGGAAGATAATGGCAAAGAGGAGTACAGCCAGCACCTGAGAACCATGGAGGTTGTGACTATTCAAAGATTCTCACTCTAGGGCTGGGGTGGTATCTACCCAGCAAGACTGCGAGGTTGCTATGGATACTCTCTGCTGTCTGCTTCCTACTCCTCCCCTTTCTGAATTGGGTTGTTTCTGTCCTTTTGTACTACCCTGTATTGTGTGTATGGGGGAGGTGTGTTATGTTTTCTGTAGCAATAACAAAATACCTGAGACTGCTGCTTTATTAAAAGATTTAGCTCAGTTTTGAAAGTCCCATGAGTGTGGCCTCTGATAAGGAGCTCCTTGGCTATGTCATAATACAGTGGACAGCATCACAGTGGCTCATGAGCCTGAGAGACACAGAGCCATTCAAGACTCAGATTTGCTCTTTTTATAACAAACCACTCTTGTAGTAACTAATCTGCTCCTAGAGACTATCATTAATGTCTTCTGAGGCTGGTGCCCACAGTGGCCTGCCTACCTTCCATTAGGCCCCGCCCCACCTGTTAGAAGCTCCATTCGTTAATGCCAAATTAGGACCAGACTCCAGCACACAAATCCCTGGCAGACAAGCCATGCCTAAAACATTGAAGGTTGGGGGACACCTCACCTTTACGTCATAAATCTCAAGAAGAGACCAAGAAGAACCCCCTGAGTGTCCCACAGAAGGTCCTGGACTTAGATGCCATCCAATGTCCCTCACTGAATCCTCTTATCGTGTCTCTGCCTATAGATCTAGATTAAACAGGCACCTCATATTTGGTGAGGCCATCAGGAAGGACAGAAGAGGGAGGAGAGGTGACATTGTCAGGTCAGTGTTCAGTTCTCCCTCTGCCATGGCAACCATCACATCATAGAAGTGCTCCATCAACCTGGTCATAATAGCACCTCATGATGAACTTGCAAGTGCCAGAAACAGAGCTTTGAAAACTGCAGTGTGCCCAGCCTCCCTCTCCTGACCGACAGAGGAGTGCTGTTGCTCTAACCTGAGATGTCTCTCCCAAGCTGCTCTGACTCAGCCTGGACTGCTGACCCCTGCACCTGGCAGGGCAGCTCTCACCTGGACTTCCTCTCCTTGCTACTCTGTACTAAATGCTCTGCTTCCTAGACCACATGCCTCTTATGTCTTGGCACATTCTCCATTTTAGTGAAGCCTAATCTCTAGTAGCTGCCTACTATGAGAAAGGATGCATTTCCTTTTCTCTAGGAATGAAAATGCATCTAAAAATACAGCCATGCTGCATAACAAAGTTTCGTTGGCAGACCATATACACCATGGTGATCCCGGTAAGATTATAAAGGGGCTGAAAAGTCCTATCACAACGTGCTAGCTGTGGTAATATCAGCAAAAGGCACTGCTCACATTGGGTGTGGAGAAGGCGATGCTGGTTTAAGCAAACCTACACGTACAGCACAGACAACTGTGTAGTGATAATGTCTGCTAATGATTGCTGCTTTATATATTTACTATGCATACATTTTATCATTATACTCCTACTTAAAGGTTACTGTTATTATAATACCTGATGTCAATTTAAAACAGGAAGATTTCTTTTGGTTAACAGTTTTGGAGATTTCAATCTAAGACCAATGGCAGCTGGGAAGCAGGGAGAGGAAGAAGGGCCAGAACCCCAATATTCCTAAAGGCACATCCATCCCAGTGACCTATCATATCCCACAAGGCCTTACTTTTCTAAGGCTTCATCATATCCCAGTAGTGGTACAGGCTGGGGACCAAACCTTTGAAATGTGGGTCTCTGGAGGACCCATATCCAAGCCATAGCCGAAAGTACTAACTCATACTTACCACGTGTACTCACTGTAGCCACATGCCACATGGGATGACAGATCCACAGCATCCAGCCTGTATGGACACACTATGATACTCAGCAACGAAAATGTCTGAACAGCCATTTCTCAGAATGCATCCCTGTTGTTAAGTGACACATGCCTATGCGTTGCTTATGGTTTGGCTGGTGAAGACTGGAAAATGACCTCCACTGTGGCTGTGGAGAAGTTCATCACCATTTTAGTTTGTATGCGACTTGTGTCTAACACTTTGTTCCTCATATTCTAAACCTCAAAGTGATACACCTGGATGTGGGAGTGCTTCTCTCATGTGCTAAGTGCTCCATGGCCTCCTCTCCACACATTTGATTCTCAAAACTTTTCTTGGATTAACTCATTAAAAAGGTTTTCTCTGACCATCTGTTGGGGTTCTTATTATCTGACCAATATACTTTCTGGGTGGTCCTCTAGTTTCCTTCCAGTTGTTTGTTCTATTGAAGGCGTTCTCATTTATACTTTTGCTACTTTCTTCTAAATCACCAAAACTATTTTTTAACCTCTACATATTTCTATGTTTTCCCTTTGTGGATTATGGGATCTTTGAATTTTCCCTGGCAATGTTCTCAATAGTTTTGTTGATATTTACTTCTGTGTACATGACCCATTTCCTCCAGCTTGCTTTCTAAAAACCTATGGTGGCTTTATGTTTCCTAACACAAGCTTTCTTGAGATGCAGGGGAGCTCTGGCTGCTTACTCCTACTTGCCTGACAAAGACTGAGGCAGTTTAGAATGGTGCCCATGAGTGGCACCATTACTATGGCCTTCCCTAAAGACTCGGCAAGTGAGGATGTAAGAATGTAACCCTTGGATGGGGCATGCCAGTGCCAAGGGTGCCATCACCCTGGCTGCCATTAAAGCAGTAGTAGCTTATGAGGAGCCCAATGACTAAGATAGTACCTACCTATGAAAGCCCAGCAGTGTGTGTGCAGAGCAGATGCTACAACACCCACCAGACTATAGAATTCCCCCATAGCTGGCAAGAGAGGGAGGAAAGTGTGGTCAGTAAAGCAGTGTAGGGTCAGCTCCTTCCCAATGAAGAAGCAATGGGCTTGTGGCATGAGGTGGGAGCAGAGGAACATTGAGTCATCACTTGGTCAGGACACAAGTCTCTTAAATGTCATCAACACAATCTGCCTGGAAGAAATATGACTACTTTCTGCCAAGAGACCCTCCTACAGGGACTTGACCCAGCTCAGTAAGTTCTGTAGTCTTCTACCCAAGGACAGAAGCCCAAACAGAAAGAGAATCAGAGTGTGGGTTAGCACCCTGGGTTACTCAAACGTAAATAAAAAAGTTCACCACAACAAGCAACCCCCGAAGGCTCAGTTCTTCCTCAGATACCTGGAACTGGAAATCTTATTAAACCTATGTGAGAACTGGTGCTCAGGACCAAAGTTCTTAGTTCTGTCAGCGTGACAGGCTTCTAGAATGAAGTGCCTGAGTCTCCCTCTTTCCCAGCTCCTCTTGGGATTCAGCACAGGTGGCTGATTTGTTTCAAGGCCATTATCCACAAAGAACCAGACACTGCACATCCCGTTTTCCCATTCCCGTCAGAAGCCAGGTGCTGCCATCAGAGTCCTGAAAGGGTGTGTTAAGTTTGGGACCAGAAGGAAGTTATGCACGGGTTTCTTTGATATCTGCCTAGAATGGGGTGCGTGTAAGAATGTTAATATGAAAGTGTCACTGGCTAGGTGGCTTGGCCTTGGCTGGAATGCCGTCCCCGGTTGGAGACCCAGACAGTGGGTGGGGCCCCCTAGGCGGGGCCCTCGCAGCTGGTGGCTTTTGAAGCCTCCTCGACCGCGGCGGGAGAGGGGCGGCCTGGAGGACTTGGCAGCAGGCCTGGGGCGCGAAGGGGGAGGAAGGGGCCCCGTGTTCCCTGAACAGCCGCGTCCGCCGTCCGGCACGTAGTTCACTCCTGCAAGCACGAGCCGCAGAGGGCCCGTCACCCGGCAATCAGTTCGGGGTCGGTGCTGCCCCAGCCCACCTGAGATCAAGGGCAGTGCCCCGCCGTCCGAGGCCAGTGGGGTAGCCCCCATCCCTTAGTAATCTAGCTCCGCCGCGGCTGCGCCTACGCCCGGGGTCCAGCCGGAAAGGCGCGTGGAGGTGACCGGCGACCCGAGGTTCCAGGTGCTGCCACCCAGGAAGTGGAGGGTGGTGGGGGGCGGCGGTGTGTTCAGCCCCTAGGCGAGGCCAGCAGCCCGGCGGCCAGCCGGAGCGGACACGCCTCCTCGCGGGCGGGACCAGAGGGACAAAAGGGTGCCCTCCTGAACGCTCGCTCCACGCGCGGCTCCGGCTGTCACCGCACAAAAGCGCCGGCAAGGGAAAGCCCGGAGGGGTTCCCGCTGCAGGAGGCATGGGCCGCGGCTCCACCCGGGCCCACCACCCTCGGACGTAGTGCGTCAGCGTGCCCGGCGCCCGGCTCCGATTTCCGCCCCTCCTCCCGCTGGCCAAGGGTTACGCCCATTGGCGCGCGCAGGTCCCGCGGCCAAGTAGACCCTCTGGAGGCCCGGATTGGCCTGGCTCTCGAGCCAATGGCGTCGGCCCCTACCCTGGGCCACGCCCCCTCCCAAGGCGCGGGCGCGCGACCGCACAGTCCCTCCGGTGCGCGCTCCAGGCTCCCCGCCCCCTTCGTGCGCGCTGCTCCCTGCGGCCGCCGCCTGTAACCTGCGCCGCCAGGATGTGGCTGGGGGCTGACGTCGGGTCCAGATGTGGCCCCGGCCCCGCCCACCCCCGGGGCCGGTCCGCCCACCCCGAGCCGCGGCGCGCACGGCGGCTGTCCCGCCTGCCACAATGCGCGGTGAAGCCGCGGCCGCGACTTAACCCGGCCGTTTCTAACGTCGCCACTCGACATCCTTAGGACAGGCCGGCCCTGACGCCGCACCAGACCCCAGTCGTCCGCGACCCCCATGCACGCCCTCTCCGGTGCCCGGCCCGGCGGGCGTCGCGCGGACGCGGAGCCGCGCGGGTGACGGCAGAGGCGGCTGCGCGCCCAGCCTAACCCAGCCCAGCCCAGCCCGAGGAGAGGGCGCGCCGCGCCCCCGCCCCCCGCCCGCTCTCCGGAGGCCGTGGGTGCGGATGCGCCGCTGACGACTCGCAGCGACCAGCACTGCCGCCCGCCCGCCCGCCCGCCGGCCACAGCCCGCAGCATGGCAGCCGCCGCCTATGTGGACCACTTCGCCGCCGAGTGCCTCGTGTCCATGTCCAGCCGCGCGGTCGTGCACGGGCCGCGGGAAGGGTCGGAGCCCCGGCCCGAGGGCGCGGCCGTCGCCGCCACCCCCACACTGCCCCGTGTCGAGGAGCGCCGCGACGGCAAGGACAGCGCCTCGCTCTTCGTGGTGGCGCGGATCCTAGCGGACCTCAACCAGCAAGCGCCGGCCCCCGCCCCAGCGTTGGAACGCAGGGAGGGTGCCGCCGCCCGGAAAGCCAGGACCCCCTGCCGCCTGCCGCCCGCGCCCCCCGCGCCGCCGCCCGTCCCGGAGCCCGCTTCCCCCGGAGAAGGCGCGGCGGCCGCGCCCCCCAGCCCGGCGTGGAGCGAGCCCGAGGTGGGGCTGGAGCCGGAGTCTGGTCCCGCGGGGAGCGGCGAGCCCGGCCTCAGACAAAGGGGTCGGCGGGGCCGAAGTCGTGCGGACCTCGAGTCCCCGCAGAGAAAGCACAAGTGCCACTACGCGGGCTGCGAGAAAGTTTACGGGAAATCCTCGCACCTCAAGGCGCACCTGAGAACTCACACAGGTCAGTGGGGCGGCCCTGACGCCCGAGAGCGCGGACCGGGGACCGTGAGATCGCCGGCCACGCCCCCGAGCTGCCCGCCCGGCCAGCGGTGGGGGGGGCCCGGGCTCGGGGCACGGCCGGCGGCGGACGATCGGGGCCTCGCCCCTTCCCCCGCCGCTCCGTCCCGCAGCCGGCCTCGCGGGCGGCGCGAGGCGGGTCCGGGCTCCCGGAGACGGCGCCCGCCCGGCGACCGCGCCCCCGCCGGGCACGCCCCCTCCTGGCTCGCAAGGGCGGGGCCGCGGGGGTGGATGTCGTCATCCGGGTTGGGGGCGGGAACCCCGCCCAGGCCCCGGGCGGCGCGGGCAGGTGCGCCGGGGCTGGGCGGGGGCTGCGGGTGGTGCTCGTGCGGTGGGCGCTCGGGGCGCCCCGGAGCGGGAGGGGAGGGGAGGGTGCTGTCCTATGGGTCTCCGGTCCTCCCCTCCCCCGTCCCCGGGGCGCGCGCTGGGAGGGGAGGGGAGGGACCTGCCCAGGCGCGCGGCGGGCGAAGTTCACGCGGGGACAGGGCTCCCTTCAGCCACTCGGCACATTCTTTGCTCTCGTCTTCTGTAAATTTTCCAACGCTCTTAAGGTTTAATTTGTCCTAACCAGTGCCAGTGGCGGTGCTGGCCGTCCTGGGGTGCGGTCCAGGGTCCCCTTTGCCGCCTGCCGCTCTTTGTAGGAGCCCCAGCCCACCGGGCCTGCGGGGGCGCGCCGCGCCGGAGGGGGCTCCCTGGCCTGGCGGCACTTGCTCTGGAAAGGAGCGCCCTGCCTCCGTCTGTCCGTCCATCTGCGCCGCCCCTTCGCCGCCCTGTTCTCACTGCCCTGGGGCTGGGGGCTGGCGAGTGGTACCTGTACGCGGGTGGGTGTGGGACCCGACCTGGCAGCCCGGGGGCGCGTCCGGTCACTTGTTCATGACCCTGGCAGCCTTTCGCTTCGTGCGGGCCCAATACTTGGTAGATGGTTCGTATGTGAAAATTCCACTCACCCTCCACAGCCTTAATTTTGGTTTTAACACAACGGTGCAAACCTCTCATGTATGTCATGTGAATGCTTCTGTGACAAGTCTTCTTCCATTCTTGCGGCGGGGTCACCGCCGGAATCCTCAATCCCGTTACTTTGTTGCCAGGAGTTTTGTACTTGCTATTTAAAGTACTTGACCCGCCGACTTAAAAAAATATCGGAGCCTTGAGAGCTCGGGATCTGAAGGATCCCCTCCCCCCACTCCTCCCCCCTGCGCGAGAGAGGCCTTCAGTCGTGGAGATCCGAGGGTCTCGGAGGAACTTTTCCCGCTTAAGGCTGCTCCCGGGCACTCGCCCCCAGATGTGGCCGGCCCAGCCACGTGGCAGGTGATGGGGCTGGGTGAAAGCAGGGCCTTTTCCAGGCAGCGGGGTCAGCATTAGAGGTGGGTGGGGTTTGCGTAGGGTTGTCGCTTTTGCTATGGAAAGCTCCACGGCGGGTGTGGCCGTGGGGGAGGGGCCGAGCTGGGTTGTGAACCTGATAGACCGTGGGCGCCAGGTGGGCAGCGCTTGGGGCGGGGAACTTGACGATTGGGAAATCCTTGTGCCAGCTCTCTGAGCACAGCTTCCCACCCGCAGTCCGCGCGGGGTAGCGGACTTGGAGAATTGCGGAGGGGAGGATGTTTTCTCTGTTGGCCGGTACCCTCTTTCGGGCTCAGCTGGCACTGAAAAAGAAAAGAAAAAAGAAACCTTGAGGCTTGAGAATTGTGTCTGGGGGCTCTGGGGACCCGCGTCTTCCGCAATGGGGTAGGATCAGTTCTCTCCAGAGTGCCTGGCTGGTTGATGATGACAGACCTGCTTCTCTTTGGGTTCTGTGGGTGTGTTACAAGGTCTGTTCTTGGAGCTGGGAACCCGCCCCGCCCTCCTGATGTGCAGAGATAGGAGGAAGACCCACCTTTTGTAGATACTGATGGGTGTGTCTAAGCCCATTCCCACCCCCAGGAGGAGATGGGGAAGAATGCAGACTTCTAAGTCCTGCTGCTGACCCCCTACCTCGAGTTTTTATCTAAAGCCTGTAGCTAAGAACTGCATTTTACTTGATACCCAGGTGAATCTGATAGGCTAGTTACACACCCCAAACACCTGACTCTGCTCCAGAGCAGTCCTGGGAAGCCATTGCTAACCCGTCTGGTGTGCAGCATAACTGGGTTTCTTAGGAAAGTGAGAGCTTGCTGAGGACGCAGAAGAAGAAAGCCAGTTAGGCTGGCTCCAGGAGCTATTGTCTACCCTGGCTCTGAGGTAGTTGTGCATTAGTACCAGCAATATTCTGGGGGGGGGGTCTCAGCAGGCAGTGGCTGAGATCATATCACATCTGCTCTAAGAACCACCTTCCCTGGGGAACGGTAGTGATTTTGTGGCAGCTGGTGAAGGGTAGCTAGCAGCTCTGTGCTGTTCAACTCTGCCTAGCAACCTGTTCTCAGACCTGCCTATAGTTTGGAAAGTCTTGGGGGGGGGGGGGAATAGGTTATGTATGGGAAGTCTTTGGGAAGGGCAAGGGTCAGCCTTGCCTCTGGGGGCGCCAGATCTCCCGTGTCCACCTTCTGAAGAGCTGCTTTCGAGAGCTGCCCCTCCTGGTTGGCTGTGTGGGAGTGACTTCTCCACTCCCAAGTAGTCATGTGGGCTATTGCCCTCTGTCACACTACAGTCGTTGCTGATGTTCTAGCAAATACACAATAAAAGAAACACTGCTGTGGAAGCCACTAGCTTGTTTCTTCAGAGCTTGCCAGCACAGACACTTGATAAGCCTACCTTTGGGGGATAGTAAAGCCAGGAGCAAATTGTTTTGGAGGCTGGGGGTGGGGCTGATGTGGAAATTTGAGGATTTCCAGTAGGCCAGGCCAGGCTAGGCTGGGCCCCTTTGAGTGCAGACTCGTCCCTTGACTGAGCGTTGGTTCTTGCATCCAAAGATTCCAGCAGGCCTATTGGACCTGCAGTGGCATGGCTCCTCAGGTCTTTCTTCACTGAGACACCCTGAGAACATTCCTACCTTTTTGTTCCACAAAGAGTTGTTTTTAAAATGGCTCTGTCTCCTGTTTTTCCTCCAGCACCCAGAATCAAAATACTCCCTATGTCTCCTGGCTTGGACCATCTCAGGGTCTGTTGGGGGCCCAGTGAGAAGATGAGCACAGTGCTGGGCCCTTCCCTGTAGACCCCAGTTGGGGTTTATGATATGTTTTTGGTATGAGGTGGGAAGTAGAGTAAGATTGCTCCCAGCTGTTTCTTGCAATAATTTAGAAATGTGTCCTTCCTCACAGAAGCAGTGATTTGAACCTGCATGAGATTCTTGACACACGGTATTTCATCCTCCTCCCCCATCATGCAATGCAATCTGACCTTAGAGCTTCATATCCAAGATGTGTGCTCCTTAACATAGCTTTTTGGGAAGACAGCTTGTCAGAGCAGAGGGTGTCTGGGTGGAATCTCCTTTACCCAGGGCAGAGCCAGTCTGCTTGATGGGCAGGTCTTTGTCCAGGAGTATACCCAATTCAGTGGTTCCTGGTCTTACCTCACCCCCAATTGTCTGTTGGCATCCTTGTGAAACTCCTGGAACAAGAGACCCAAAGAAAGAATGTGTCCTCATGCCCATCCCCCAGCTACCCATCAATTGCTACTATGCTTTTTACATACCCCTTCTATGGATTTGCATACATGCATACCTGTGTAGCCAGTAGACATTTAAAATATGCAGGAATAGGATTCTAGCAGACATATTCCACTTCAGGTTTCTGTTCTATGTGTTTGCTTCAAGAAGACAGTGTTTTCTTTTTCATGGCTGAGGGGTGTTCCAAGGAATGGTTGGTTATATGACCAGGCCATGACTTATGTAACCTCCTGTCTGCTGTTGAAAGGATAGCTTCTTGGCCTCATTTGGTTCTGCTGTTTCCAGCTGTGCAGCAGTGGGCTCTGGTATGTGACTGCCTTGATGCTGAGGAGATGGCAGTTCTGTAGCATGGAGACCTGGTTATTAGTGACAGTGACCTTGAGAGTGATTATGGCACGTGTGAGGCGATGTCATTTTGTTTGTGAAAAAGTGACCGCAGTTCTTGGTCTCTCCAGGCAGAGGGAATAACCTGCTGTGTCATCAACTCTATCTTTCAGAAGAGTTCTAGCTCTCCTTTTACACATTTGAGACCACCAGACCCCAGATCCACATGGAACTATTCAGAGCATCAACAAAATCAGGCTCATTCCCAGGTGCCTTGAATTCTTTCTCTTGTTCCCTTTACCCCTGGCTTTCCAGGCTTTAGGGGTGCTGGCTGAGTGCTCAGCCCCTGTGCTAGTTAGGTGTGTCTCCCTACACAGTGGGCACTTAGCAAGGGTCTGGGAGTGTTCTGCCAAGCAAGAAAGAGCATAGGCTGACGCTCATGTCATTAGAGGCCTTGAGTCTGGGTACATAATAGCAGGAGGTCCCCCAATCCCTCAGAGGAGTGCCATGAAGTTCGCTCATCAATGTGAGCTTGTGACAGCCTCTCAGCCCCTGCCTGCTCTTGCTTCCAAACAATACCCTGTGGTCACTTGGTTCCTAGGTGTAGCAAACCAAACAAGCAGTAAGTTACTGGCATACACCCAGAGCACATTGCCAGGATGCTGGGTGTCTGTGGAGGGGCACCTTTTCCCTGTCTCCAAAGTCCTGGCTTCACTAGTTTATATGAAGTTATTTAATCTTTAAGAGAATCCTAGGAGCTAGGGACTCTATTTACTTACTTATTGGTGCTGGGGATCAAACCTACACATGCTAGGCAAGCAGTCTACCACTGAGCTACATCCCCACTCATTCATTCATTCATTTTTACTGTATTTTAAGATAGACCTCGCCCTGTATCCCTGGTTGGCCTCCTAGAGCTTTCCATAGTTCTGCCTTAAGTCTTTGAGTAGCTGGGATTCCAGGTGTATACAACCACATCTAGTAGCACTATTAAAATTACTTGTTTCAACTAGGGAACCTAAGGCTTAGAAGGGTTAGGAAACATGCCCATAGTTTCACATCACAGTCAGTGAAGCAGGAATCAGGGTTTGTTCTTGGTCTGTGTGCTCCTAAGTTTGGATGTACCTACCATGTGCTCATTGTCTCTCTGGTCCTGCTTTCAGGGTGACAAATTCGTATGACTGGTGAAGTGCTACATGGTTGGGGCAGTGAGCAGGCATGTGCTCTTCCCCCTCAACAACTGATAACTGTGCCACATTTTGTTTTTTGCTCCTTTTCTGTCACTCTTGGCTCTTTGAATAGAGTTTCTCTAAGGGTTCCCTAAGTGTCTTGAACAGGATAACACACTTGTTAACACACTTGTATTGTTGTCCTCTCTAAAGTTTAACTTTAGTCAGACTAGTGCACCTTCTGGTCATTTGGTACGTTGACATTTTAAGGATGGAAGCCAGTTGTCCTGAGGAACAACCCACAGTCTGAATTGATCTGTTTGTTTGTTTATTTATTTTATTTTTTCCTCATGCTTGGGTGCAGCTTCAGCAAGTTTCAGCCAACGTTATGACCCAGGCAATGCTGGCCATTTCTATTGCACCATAGCTGGCAGAGGATCCAGGCTGTCAGTCCCCTTTCTGGGTCACATGGTTTAAGGGTGTCTTCCAGGACCCTGCTAAACAGGGACATTTTTCTCTTGATTATTAATAAGCAGCTTGTTGACTGATGCTCTGAAACTGGCTTCTTGGAGAGCCAGCATGACACTTGACTTGTGCTAGGGCAGCCATGCACCTGTTTACCCCTTGCATACCCTGGTTAGTTTCTGTGTTATCATCTAACTTCCTTTACTGAACAAGTGTTGGGGCTTGAGAGTACTGCTTTTAAAGCCAAAATCTTGAAGGTCAGTTAGGCACTAGAATTTTGCTTTGAGTGAAAGTGTTTCTAGGTGTGTCTATAGCCAACTCAAAAAGTCACTGGTAGTGTTTTTGGCTAGCTCTCCTGCACTGGCTTGGCCTTTTTCTTGGGCCTGGATTGTGCCTGCCATCACCAGCACCCTTAAGATCCTAATGAGACTCCATATGTGTGGTAGTTTGAATGTATGTCCCCCATAGACTCCTGTGATTTATTAAAGCTTGTAATTTTGGGGCTGGAGAGATGGCTCAGCGGTTAAAGCACTTGCTTCCAGTGCCCAAGGCCCTGGGTTCAATTCCCCGGGACCCACTAAGCCAGACCCACAAGGTGGTGGCCCTGGTGTGCTCTCTCTCTCTCTCTCTCTCTCTCTCTCTCTCTCTCTCTCTCTCTCTCTCTCTCTCTCTCTGTCTTTCTCTCTCTCTCCTTGAAAATGAATAAATAAAATATTTTTTTAAAAAAGCTTGTAATTTGGGTCTCCAGCCTCCTGGCTGGAGGAGGTGTCACTGGGGGTGGGGCAGAACTTGGGGTCTACCCCAAGGTGTATTTGGGGGTAAATCTGAATTCCAGCCCAAAGATACACAGAGAGATCTGAGTTCTCTTGTGTTTGCTGGCTGTTTAGTTGTTTCTCTCTGCTTGGATGTATATGGTAGCAGCTTTTTCTACCATTGATAGTAGAAAATACTACCTGGTTGGATATTTGTCCTAGCATAACAAAACTGTCTTCTACAATAGACTTTTCCGACGACAAACATCTTCCTGTCCCCCACACCTGAGTCTGTTTTTTTTCTTTTTTTTTTATAGCCCCAAACAGTATTATTTTCTTGAGAAATCATCTTCTCATTAGAATGGGAACAAACTTCTCTTCATATTGGCAGTTGGCACTATGCCAGGGAGCAGATTGGGCTGGTAAAGCAGCTGCCACGCAGTCCCCAGGACAAGAGGCATGGAGTTCAGAAGGCTCTGGGAACTGCACAGAATGGAGACTTGTAACCCCATTTTCTAGTCATTCACACTGTAAGAATTGAATGTAGGACTTGGAAGCTAGAAGAGTACTTGCTCAGACAAAAGTTTTGCCTTTGCCCTCCTCATCTGCTCATGCATAGCTACATGTAACATGTATATGAACATACATATATACATGTGTAGTGTCTACATATAAACATAGTGTCCTTTCATTTTTGTGTCTGGAAAATGGCAGCTATGTGGACACTCTGATTTCTAGTTCTGTCTTAAGGTCCACCCATGTCCCAGTAACTGTAGACTTAACTGTTTATGAGTCTTGCTCATGGGAGAGGCACACTGGTCCCTCAGTTGGAAGTAGGGTCATGGTAAGGAGGCTATTCATTTGTTCTACCCAAACCCAGGTTTCTTATCTTTTAATGTTTTTTTTTTGGGGGGGGGAGACTGGGTCTTCCTGTGTATCCCTAAATTCTAGATCCGCTCACCTCCTTCTCCTGAGTGCTGGGATTGCAGGCATAGCTGCCATACCTGGCTCTCCCTGGTCTCTTCTTATGGCTAGCTGTTGTCTTCATCAAGCTGAAGGCACACTTCATAGTTTTTTGTTTTTTTTTTTCCCTTGGTGTGTGTGTGGGGGGGGTTCTGTTTATTGTTCTTCTTTTTTGAACTTCATCACACAAAACACTTGCTAACCAGGAACTTGGCCACATTCTGTGGCCATTGGCCAATCTGTCCCAAGGTGACCTGTTTAGAAAAACTCTTGAGGCTTGATCCTCAGATTAAATGTCCTTGTGCTGCTGCCACAAAGGGGACAGGGCATACACCCTTATCTCAGTGGAGTCAGAGCCCAAGATGCAGCATGGAAGAGCTTTGCAAGACATGGGGACTCAAACTAAAGGTCACTTGCTAGAGTTAGTGGTGTGGGTTATTGTAGAATGCTTGCATTGTTTGCAGGAGGCTCTCTGTCTGATCCCAGAACTGCAAAAAAATACACTTGCCAAACAACTGGTTCAGTGTCTTCATGGGCTCCTGTCTTGAGGGGTGTCTGAATGTGGAGTTCTGGCACAGGCTGGTTTCCTATGGAAACCAGCTTGAAAATGGACAGAGAGGGTGACATAGGTTCACCATGATCTCACTGGGGGGATGTCAACAAGGCAAGTGGTCATGGGCCCTGATGTGGCCTCCTTGCTCCCTTTTGGAGTAGCAGTTAACTGTTGTGGGGTGTGAAGCCCTTTAGTGGTCCAGCCCTCTTCCTACATTGAGGAGAGCTGTGAACACAGTGGTGACCACCAGGTTGATGGATGTTTGGGATTCTGTATAAGGGATCCTAGGGAAGATTCCTCTTATGGGGCTTGTTAGACGTTGCTGGGGAGGGTCTAAACTATGGATTGGGAGGGTCAAGTCTTTTTTAGGGAAATCCAGGTGTGCAGATAGTTTAAGGAGGCCTGATTGTGCTTGGGCCACACCTGAATATGTGCCAGGCCTGTGATAAAGGCAGGAATGTCCTGCCCATGTCTGTACATTCCTTTTCTGAGCCTTCTCATTTGTTGTTAGCCCTCCTTTATGTATAAATAAATGTACACTAAGAAGAGAAAATAAAAGGAACTTGGCTTGGGGCTAAAGGTAGAGGATAAAGTTAATGGCAGAACACAAAAGGGGGTTGTGCAAAGAGGCATTAGGAAAGAGGAAACAGAAGAGACTTGTGCCAGTTGACTCCTGGGCTCCAAAAGGGGCCCGAGGGTACAGGCCCAAAAGTGATTGGCCTAGAGCCTGGTGGTGGTGCACACCTTTAATCTCAGCACTTGGGAGGCAGGGGTAGGAGGATCTCCCTGAGTTCAAGGCCACCCTGAGCTACATAATGAATTCCAGGTCAGCCTGGGCTAGAGCAAGACCCTACCTTGAAACAAAACAAACCAAAAAAGGTGGTTGGCCTGGAATTGCTAGGAGGGTTGTTAGGCTTCTCCCAGGGTCTCAGCTGGGGAGCTGTTCTAAGCCTTGTCTGGCTCCTGTTGCAGACCTGGTGGAGTGGGCACTAGGTGGGCTTCTTACCAACCACAATCCCCCACATGTACTTTAAACAAGGATGGTAAGTATGAGTTAATTACATAGTTGCCAGTCGTGAGTTTTAGAAGACAGAATAAAGTTACTGTAGTCTGGTCCTTGGCAGGCTGTCCATTTTCTTGTCTGTGCACTTCCCCAGTTTGATTTCCTGCCCTCGTCTTCATCCCCACCCCTTGGTTTACTTATTGGTCCCTTCTAGCCTGTCACAGAGGTCCCATCCTAGGAGGGTTTTCTTCACTCTGCTGCTGTTTTTGTCTTCTAGCACCAGGACTGTGGAAAGGAGGAGATGCCACATGGCATCTTGGGCCTGACCCTAGATGCCTGTGAGGCTCAACTCCCACATTTCAGAACTCCCCTTAGCACAGTAAAAGCATCAGAGCATGTTCTCTAAATTTACTTTATCACTTGGTGGAAAGCGTCTGGGCATCTTCTGAGTGAGGCTCTGTAGGATGTCACCTCATGTCAAGGCTGTTTACCATGTCCTCTGTAGAGGGGTGCACCTGACCCTGTCACTGGTATGGTGCTGCTGTGCTAGTGAACAAAGAGCAAGATCTCCTGAACAACTGTCAAGCCTGTAAGGCCAAGTTATGCTGTGGGATTGCCTGCGGGACAGATGTACCATGCTTAAGTTCATGTCTAGCTTTTGAAAAGCTTCAATATCTGTTTACCCAATCTTCCTCCTTGTCCTAAAAAATAAGAAATAATGTTATTGTTATCACAATATTGAGTCTCAGCTCAGGGTTTTGTGTATGTGAGGCAAGGTGTCTACCACTGAAACATTCATAGGTCTTTTAAAAACATATTTAGAGATGATTTTGCCAAGTTGCCCAGACTGACCTTGAACTTGTGATTCTGCCTCAGCTTTCCAAGGAGATGAGCACGTATCACCTCATCTGACTCTTACCATAAATTATGAGCCACTGTTTTGAACTCCTTTGCCCAGTTACCACTGTACATGGCCTCAGAAAATAGCTTATGTGTGTATTTGTGCCTTTGTGTATACATGTGCCTATTATGTGTGATGTGTATATGTGCACTTGGCCAGCCATTGAGCCACTTGTCAGGACAGCTGCAAGACACCTGGCAGGTGTTTCAGGCTGTAGGGCCAAGAACCCCAGCAGGGTCACATCATTGCAAAAGTGATGCCTTGCAAGAGCAAGACAGGAGGGAGCAATGCATGCCAGCAGTGGCCTCTGCAGGTGGGACTGCCTCTGGGTGGAGAGGAATCTGGAGTTGAGCTGGAAGGTACTTGCTACCTGTACCTCTGGGCCTTTTCACAGATCAGGGCCTGGTGTGGGAGCATGACCTGGCCTGGTCTGACTGCTTGGCTGAGGGGAAGGAAACATGGGTGCATCCACCTTTCATCTCCCTGTACTCTGGGAACTGTGTTCTATTCTTCAGGGAGGGGTTTGCAGCCCTCAGGCAGCTGGAGTAAAGAGCCTGAGGGTGCCTCTCCTTTGTGATATAGGTGGCTTAGCCAGGGGGAGACCCTGCGGGGGAGGCTGTAGCTTCCTCCTTCCACCCTCCGGGGACACCTTGGCACACATCCCATGGGGTGGTGAGAGGAGGTAGCTTGGTTGGCTGTTCCTGGTCCCAGTCAGGGTCCTCCTCCACAGCAGAATTGGAGGTAAACACTGGGTTGCCTTGACAACCAATCAGAGACAGGGTTCTAAGTGCTGTGGCTAGAGAAACTTATTATCTCAAGTTTCTAGGATGGGGTTCTATATATAATAATATATATATTAGTATGACTAAGAAACCAAAATGCCTGACCTGGTTCCTATAATTTCTTATTTGTATTGCCTTTATAGGGGACCATTTCTGTGATTCACTGACTTTTTCTGTCAAGCTGGAGAATCAGGGAGGGGGCAGCACAGAGGACACTCCTGCCGACAGCTGGTGCAGCTTCAGGCTTCAGAGCACTGGCTGAAGGCCAGGGGCTGACCAGGAGCGCTTGAGTCAACACCTTTGCAGGATTTTATTGGCTTTGAGGCTGATTATGTTCCACGGAAAGTTGGGGGGGGGCTGCTTCTCTCCTCCTGGAGTGCTCTGATGCCAATAGGTGGAGCTTCAGAGCCTGGGGGGCACCTCCCCACCTAGAGCCTGCCCTTCCCCCTCAAGTTGTGAACTGGTTTTACACCTTGATGTAGGTGACATTTGTGTTTGCTGTTAAATTCTGACTGTGCCTGCAGGCAGCCTGAGCTGGCTGCATCTAGTCCTGTTCTTACTGTCTTGCCCACCCATCTGCATGGGCAGGGAGTGGAGAGGGACACCCCGACTGTGTGTGGATTCAGCAGCAGGTTCAGGCACCTCGTGTCCCACTGGGCTTCTCTGCTCTCTACCTAACCTTAAATTACCTTGTGTGAAATCACCTGTCTTAGCAAGAAGCCAGGTAAGCATCATTGCAGCAAAGTTAGCCCCAGGCCTGTTTCTGAGGTCCTCTCCTCATGGCTATGCAGGGCCTTCTGGCTCAGGCTGGCCAAGGTAGGCTGGGCTGCCTTAAGGTCCTTTCTCCTCTGCCCTAAGTGCCAGCTCCAGGCATGAACCTGTAAGGAAAGCATCTCCCTGTATAGCCTATCCATTTTGCCTTGCTAGTCTCTGGAGAAGACAGATTTGTTATATTCTGTTCAGAAGAGGCCCTTTCCTACACTATGAGCTTCCCAGATTGGCCAGGTTTGCCTCAGAAGTGCCAGGCAGTTGTCCCTCTGTGAAGGGCTGAGACCCTCCCCTTAGAATCCCTTCCTACCTCAGCACTGAACATTCTTTGTATGGCAAGAACAGTCCCAACATGATCCCTTTTAAGGATATATGTAGGACTTAATTTTGGGACAGGGAGAAAATTTACTTCATAGTATTGAAGAAACAACTTAGATGGCTCAGTGAGTAAAATGCTTGCCTCACAAGTATGAAGACCTAAATTTAGATCCCTCAGAACCCACATAAGAATACAGGGTGTGGTAGTATGTGCCTGCAGTCTCAGAACTGGGGAGGTGGAGAGAGGGACTCCCTGGGCCTCGCTGGCTAGCCAGTCTAGCTGAATTGGTGAATTCTAGGCTCCATCTCAAGAAGATGAAGAGCAGCTGAGGAAACTTCTGGCGTCCACACACATGTACACATGTACACATGCATCTGTACACAATAACTCAGTACACACATGCAAAATGAAAAGTGTTAAAAGGCCTTAAAACATGAACATGTTTGAGCATTTCATGTGCTGTGGTAAAACCTAACAGTGTGGGATTTGAACTTGGAGCCCCACATCTTGGCTACTTAAGTTGTGTTATAGTACCCTTCTTCAAGAGCCTTTTAATGTATTTTTATGGGTAGGGGTTGATTATGCTTGTATACTTAACAGACAGTGTGTCATGTTGGTGAGAATGCCTGGCTTTGGAGTCACAGCAGGCTCAGCACCACTCTGGATTTTCATTTGTAAATTGGGTCTGTCTGGTCATACTAACCTTTGAGGATCAGAGGAGAAAACGGCCAACACACAAGGGACCTGTGCATAGGCTGTGTGTGTGTGTGTGTGTGTGTGTGTGTGTGTGTGTGTGTACACATGCTTAATTTGAAAGAACAGAATTGTATGGCCTGCAGTTCTGGTTGTGGGATCTGGATGGATTTTTGCTGATTGTCGAGTCCCTGGATCCTCACAGCCTTTTCTGAGCCTGCTCTCTGTGTTACCCTGTGGCATGGAGCATAGGTAAGCTTCACAGCAGTGTGGCCCAGGTACTGTGTCTGTGAAAGCCCACCTCCAGGATGCCAGGAGCTTGAACCAGGACACAGCTACAGAAATAAAGATTTCAAGGTTCCATTAAGTGTCTTCGTGTTGCTATGGAAACCTGGTTGCTGGGTGCTGAGCTGTGCTCAGAGGAGGGAGTGGCAGCTCCATCTCAGGTGAGCCTTCTTGGTTGCCAGGTAACGAGCCCTCCCAGGTACCAGTTTGTACTCTGCTGGACTAATTATCGTAAGCAGGCGAACTGAAACCTCAAGGTGAAAGACTTGGTCACTGGGCACCTGAGCAGTCATGGATAGGCCAAGGTGGGCTCAGGGCTGGCTCTCTCCATATCAGTGGTCTTGGATAGTTTCAGAGCAGCAGGTAACTGAGCCAGCCCTGCTAAGTGACCTTTACAGATGTGCTCTGGGCAAGACTTCCTAGAGTGTATAGTCTTGATCAAGGGTATTGACCTGCCTCTCAGAGAACTTAGTACCTTCCAGGTGTTGCATCTGGCTTTACATGGGTACTGGGGAAATCGAACTCAGATCATCAGGCTTTGCAGGTCAATGCCTTAACTTCTGAGCCATCTCTCCAGCCCCATGATGAGTTTTTATTGACAGTTTTGCACAATCTCAGAACCCCAGAAATCCTGTTTTCAGAAGACTAACTTTACACACATAGTTATTCTAGAATAGCCCCTTAGAGTGGACTCCCTCCTGCCATGGGCATATCAGACATAGCAGTGCGGGAAACCCCATCAGGGGGCAAGGTTGCTGTTTTAGGGCTTTCCTGGGTTGCTCTGGCTTCAGCACATATTCCTTCTCTTGTTAACAGGTATAAGTCCTTTTGTGAACTTTGGTCCATCTCTGCATGCGTGCGTGCTTGCGTGTTCCCTTTCATTTCTTGGGGGCAGAAACTTTAAATATGAGAATTGTTTCCTAAAGAGAAGCATGGAGGCTTTCTTGAGGTTGGCTCTTAAGCTGTGACCACACTTTCTTACCCCTTTCAAGCCTTCTCACCAGCTTTGTGTAAGTGTACTTGGCATGAAAACATTTCCTGTGGTATGGTCTGAGGTGAATGACTATATATATTAGTCTAGTCTTCCTTTCTGCATCCGATTATTCCAGAGGATACTTGGGATTATGCCATACTGTGTGCCTACTTGCTAAGTAGGATTGGAACATGAGGAGTCCTTATCCTCCACACTGGCCGGGCTCCTTTATTTGGACAGAGGAAGATTTTAGGGTCTTCTCATGTAGTCTTGAAGGGGAGGGAGGGAGGGTCTCTTCACCCCTTGGCTGTGAGTCTTTGATATGTAGCCACACCCCTCCAAGCAGGGAATGTCCTGAACCCTGTAGGGACCTACTGCTTACATGTCTGCTCTACACCATGCTGGGAGAGGTAGTGGCAAGGCCCATGGTGGCCCCATTTGGATGTCCTGCAGATCACAGAGGTGGATGTCCCAGCCCTGACCAGAGGGGCCAAGAAGTAAAGCCTTGGGGGCTGTTAGAACAGAGACTTGCAGGAGACCTTGATCTCCTTGATAGCCTCCTGCATCTACCGTATCCTATCCCAGGTCTCAGCACCTGCCTTTGCCTCTAGTGGGGAAAGGAGGCTGACATGGAAACCAGGGAGGGCTTCTGGCCTCTTGTGAGCACTGGTAGATGGGGTATGATAAGGACTAAGTGTCTACCTGTGAGGGCAGTACCTACTGCACAAAGTGGTCTGGAAGTGTTCTTAAGCTACCAAGAGCTGGTCAGCTCCGGCTCCCAGCAGCCCATACAGTACAGCAGGCTGACCCTGTGCCTGTCCCCTGGGACTCTTTGGGAAGGTCTCCTTAGAAAAGGCCCGAGTAGATGACCATCAGCAGACCAGAAGGTGGTGGCCTGAGTACCAGTGTATTGAGTTAGCCAGGCCAGCTTCCTAAACAAGCTCTGGATGTGCTGAATCTTCTCCCTTCCCCATTTTAGAGCTGACTCTCTTACCTGTCTCCGACTTGAGACAATATCTTGTTCAGAACAGTCTGGGTCTTTGTGTGGGTATGTGTGACTAGCTCCTCCTAACTCTGCATGTTGTTACTGGCAGAAAGGTGAGCCACATGTTATTATAGCTGGTACCTGTTCAGCATCAGTACATACAATACTTAGGTACAAAAGGTCTGACCGTCAAGGATGTTTTTGGCCTGGGGGATATTTCCCCCATCCTGGGACACACAGTTAGCATTTTACCAACCACCTCCCATTAGTGCCTGGTACCTGCCCACCTATCTCCTTTGTGTCCCAGATGGTATCCATGCCTCTCACCCTATTGCCACTAGCTTGCCCTTGACAAGAGGCCTCCTCCCTTCTTAGGAGTTGAGGCTGGGCCCACTGCTTGGTCTCTCCATGATCATATCGAGCACAGCCCTCTGCCAGGTGACCATGTTGTCATCAAGCTGGTACAGGGCAGAAAAGCCCCCAATGTGGAGACAAGGCAGCCAGCTAAGTGGAGTGGGGGCACAGGAATCCCCAGTTCCCAAGTAGAAGCCAAGGTTCCAACCCAGAGCCCCTCAACAAACCCATGTGTCCCACCCATGGTGCTTCTGGGAAGTATAGGCTGGTGTTGAACTGGGTCAAGCTGGAGTGTGAACTGAGGAGATCTGAGGAAGGGATTTTCCTCCTCCTCCTTCTCTTTTTCCTCCTCCTCCTCCCACTCATCCTCCCTCCTTATGCCTAGGTAGAGAGTGCTGGGCCCTGTGCCCAGAGGAGGCAGAAAGGGGACCCTAGGGAGGTGTCACCAGCTCATATCCTCAGACCAGAAGTCCTTGAGTAAGTGTGTAGAAAGATCAAAGTTGAGAACACAAGGAAATGAGCTTCTCTGTGGCCTCCTATCCTCTTATCCATAGCCCCTCCCTTGCCTTCTAGATAGATAGAGGGGGGGGGCAGGGCTTCTAGCCACTGCAAATGAACTCCAGATACATGTGCCACTGTGCACCTGGCTTTATGTGGGCACTGAGGAATTGAACCAGGGTTGTTAGGCTTTGCAGGCAAATGCCTTAACCAATGAGACATCTCTGCAGCCCCCCTTTTTAATGAAGCAGAGTTGGAGAATTTATAAAAGATATTAAAGTGCTCAAGGAGACAATGAAAGTATGAATATGGGCTTTTCTAGTTAAGGACAAAAAGACATATTACCCAGATGTGAGTATGGACTCCTCACCACCTTCTGGGTCTTAATGTTCCCAAATAGTAGGCTTCATGACTGCCCTACCACAGCATGAGGTCTTCACACTTGTACCATCAGTCTATAGAAGGTCAGTGATTCCTGCTGAAGAGGCCTTCACCTGCCCCAGCCTGACACCTCCTTGTATCTTCTATGCCCCAAGGCTATGCCCCAAGGCTGTTGTTAGTAGCTACTGGTGGGATAAGGGTGCTCCATTCAAAAATGCAGAGGAAGAGCCCAGAGAGAGAACACCTCCTACTCACCTGTGTGTGTGCCACACTGGCCAAGAACCTCAGGGCTGTTGTACTGCACAGAACAGGCCAATGGTCTCCACATTGTTCTGGGAGTGGGGGCAGGGGGCGGAAGCACCATCTATCTGTGCTTCCTTTTTTGAAACTTGCAGCCTTTTCCCATCCACTCCTACCCCCTTTGTCATCTTTCTAAGTCCTGGAGGGCAGCTCTCCACAGTGGACACTTTCCCTGGCTGCAGAGCTGAGCTCCAGACAAGCAGCTGTTTCCCATCCTGGATTTGTTTCTCTTGTGCTCAGGACCCACTCCATCCCTGTTAGGATCCATGGAGTCACAGGCCTGGGCTGCTGGACTATGGAGCCCAGGCCCCAGCTTGCTATTCTCTCTCCTTCCACCCCTGCTGCTTCCCACATTCCTACACATGTGGCACCTCACATGTTCCACCTCCTGCTGCCCCTTCAATGATCCTAGTGTCTGCTGTAGGTGCAGGGCACCCTCTCAGTGTAAGCTTCCTCTGGCTCAGGGCCACAGTTCATGTGGAAGAAGAAATGAAAACACCACCTGTCTTAGAAATATTTCAGTTTCTAGATAGAGATGCTCTAGAGGGATGCTAGGGTAGGATCAGGGCTCCTGTAAAGTGTGGTCAACACAGCACAGCTGGAAGGTTGGTGGCCACCCTTAACCACATCCTGCATGCTGCAACTCAAGAATGGCCTAGGAAGGTGCATGCTGGGTGTGGGGCCATTATGAGCCACCAGAAAGAGGCAGTCTGGGATGGGGAGACTGCAGCAGGATGTGGCAAGTAGAATGTGTACAAAGGTAGGATTCAGTGGGAGTCTGGTCCCCACCCCCCCTGAACTCTGGTAAGTCAGGTCTGTGATAGAACACATCCAGCCCAGAAGGTGAGAGGATTTGAAGGTTTGAGCCATTAGTGGGTCATACAGGGATTTGATCTTAGACACCCTCTAGGAATCAGCAAGTGTCTCCATAGTGCTCTGTCAGCAGTACCAGCCTTGACTACTTGGGCCTACCAGGGCCACTAGCTTTTCTGGGACCCACTGGACCAGTGCACCATAGGAGCTGGTGTCTCTGGATTGGGAAACGGGGAAGAGTGTCACCGGAGCTAGGTTCAGCCTCCAGAGGGGTGTCCAGAAATGGCCTGTGAGACAGGAACAGAGGAGCTGCTTCAGGCCTTTCTAAGTGAGAAGGGAAGTATGATGTGGTAAGGGGGAGGGGCAAACCCTCTGGAAAAGGACATGCTCTTCCCCCACATACTCCCTGCAGGGACCTTCAGAAAGTCAGCCATTTGCATTGCCTGCCTTGAATATGGCAGTGTGCATTTTCTGAAACCTGTTCTACAGAGGAAGTACTGCTCCTGAGAGATGGAGAGACCTTCAGGAAGCTTTCACCACCAGGAAGCTAGGGGACAGGCAGACAGGCAAGGGACAATATATGACTTGGGAGGCCAAAGGAAGAAGTGGCTAAAAGAGCGGTGGTGTGCATGGCTATGGCTGGTCCAAGCCTCTCCATGTTTCTTTCACAAGTGTGTGTTCTTGGCTTCTCCTGGATAACACAGTCTTGAGTACAGCACTGGTCACCAACTTGAGTGGAAGAGGTCTGTTCACAGGCATGTCCTAGATCACACGTGTCTGTCACCCTCAAGATTTCCTGCTCTTTCTGGCATATTTGCTTCTGAAGGCTGGAGGCACAACCCAGCCCTAAGTCTCCTTGTTAGTGGAAGAGAGGGATTTAGGCACATTACCCTGGGGAGGGAGAGATTTCTTGCCTCCTCCCTCAGGTCAAGTACAGAGCTGGGGTGGGCACTTGCCTTTCTTGCCAGGATGACCCGTGGAGGGAATGAAGTCCAGAAAAAAAGTCCCCAACAGAAATATATGGGAGCAGTAGGTGTTTTCTGCCACCCTTTTGACCTGGTTGTACACTGAAGTGACAGAACCCAGAAGAGGGCTATGGCAGCTCAGCCTCCTGTGTCAGGGTTAGATCCAGGTGTCCCCCACAAACAAATGAATGTGTTCTGATTGATCGATCCTCAGCTGATGGCAGTTTGGGTTTTACAACCTCGCTGGAGCTGTGTTGTCAGGGGTGGGCTTATGGGGGTTATAAGCCAGCTTCCCTTTGCCAGTGTTTGACATACCTTCCTGCCGCTGTTTGCAGTGCTGTGGTGGAGGTGATGTCCACCCTCTGTTCATGCCATCATTTCCCCTGTCAGGATGGAGTCTCCCCTCTAGTCCATAAGCTTAATAAGGGGCAAGTGCCTTAACTGCTCAGCCATCTCTCCAGCCCAGTCCATAAGCTTAATAAATGCATTCCTCCACAAGCCACTTTTGTTTGGGTTCTTTCTGCGCAGCAACTAGAAGTTGACTACGACAACTTGTGACACATGTACACATATATGTACATACACATGTGTACATATTTTTACCGAAAGTGCTATATTTACTGTAGCCCATTTGGATGAT
This sequence comes from Zapus hudsonius, assembly GCA_004024765.1. Taxonomy (NCBI): domain Eukaryota; kingdom Metazoa; phylum Chordata; class Mammalia; order Rodentia; family Dipodidae; genus Zapus; species Zapus hudsonius. Next base: position 72,986 of record PVHP010001837.1, on the reverse strand, counting down.
ACAGAAATGCTCTAAGAAAAAATTAAGCAGCACTCACAGATTTACCCTTGGAGGTGAGCGCTTGGCCCTGTTCTCAGTGAAGACTTAGAAATTAATGTCCAGGAAGCCTTCTTGCTCCAGCTACTGAAAACTGCATATTTAATGAACTTGGGGCTCAAACTGCATCTCTGGCTTCTCGCCTTGACCTCAGGAGCTAGTGTTGGTCTTACCGTGGCCTAGTGCCATTTGTTGGTAGCTGATGTTTTAGTCCTTTCGGGCTGCTGTCCTAATACCATAGTCTAGATACCTTTTAAACAAAAAATATTTATTTCTCATTGTTCTGGAAGTTGAAAGTCTAATGTCAAGGCACCTGCAGATTTAGTGTCTAGTGAGGGCTTCCTAATTCACACAGTGCCTTTTCCTTGGGTTCTCACATGGTAGGAAGTGCAAAGCAGTTCATTGGGATCCCTTTATAAGGGCACACATCCAGATCATTAGGGCTTCACCTTCTTGACCTCTTCATCATCTCTCAAAGTCCCCTCCTCCTCACACCATCACATTCAATGTAAAGATTTCAGTATGAATTTTAGGAGGAGACAGATAAGCAAGCCACATATACAGTGTTTTTCCCGGAACCAGATAAGGTAGCACAGATGATAGGATTCTATGTCCTCTGCAGGTTTACTGCTCTACCTCTGTATTAGTCAGGGTTCTCTAGAGGAAACAGAGTTGATAGAATGGATTATAATAAAAGAGAATTTATTGGGATAGCTTACGACAGTCCAATAGTAGCAGTCTGTAGGCCCACAGGTAAGGAACCAGTAGCTGTTCAGTCCACGTAGATGGATGTCTCAGCAGTCCCAATCCAGCCCAGAAGGCCTGATGAATCCTTGGGGAGCGGCTGCTCTTCAGTCCAATATGTGAGGCCGAGGAAACTGGATTCCGATGTCGCATCGCAGGATGCGAGTGCAAGTCACGAAGAAGCACCAGCAGCCGGGGGAGGAAGGAAGAGCGTCTCCTTCCCCCTAAGCTTCCTTATATTAGTCTCCTTCTGGAAGGCCCACCCAGGATTACTATGGATTAGCTCAAATTGACAAACTTAACTATCACAAGTCTTCTCCAAAATCCCGAAAGGAATTTGTCAATCCTTCCTGCAGGCAAACTCAGAGACCCGCCCAAGATTATTATGGATTAGATCAAATTGACAAATTTAACCATCACAACCTCCAACCCCCTTTGCGCTGCAGGATCATAGCTGTGACTGTTATTCCATCTGGAAGAATCCCAGGATTCTTGCTATTGTCACCCATTCAGGGAGAGAAAGCTGATACTGTTCCCAGTGTCCTGTCTGGGTGGATCATGAATGTTGGTCCAGCTTTCCTGGGCTGGAGATGAACTGACCCCTACCCACATGGAAACCTGTGCCCTACAGGGCAGCAGTGGACATGGGAACTGTGGAGTGCCTCATGCTATGCTAACCCTGGACCTAGCCATGTGCTGGCCTCTGCTTTGTCACCTCACCTCTGACGGTCCCAGAGTTTCTGTTACCTGAGTTTATGGCTGGTGCCTCTTCTTGGCCCCACTGCATTGGGGAGAAAATAGGCTGATGACTGCAGGAGGGTGGAAGGGTCCCATGAGGCCTTACAAGTTTGCATGGGCCAGGCTTGCAGCCCAGGTCACAGGAGAACAGGAACCAGCAGCTGGGGACACAGGACCTTGGGGCTGCTTGAAGCCTGTTTCTCCTGGGCCTAGGTGTCCCTTGGGGGAGGGGGATCACAGTTTTCTATGACCCTCCTGCTAGTGTGAATTTGAGTGTGAATAAAAAGCAGATGAATTCAAGTATCCTTGGAATTGCACATAATGTTAAATGTAGAATGTGACCAGCTATGTGTCCTTAGCCAAACTGAACGTGATCAGCTAGTTTCGAAAGCTGCCAAGTCAACAGAGCAGGCTCTGCAGAGTTGGGAATGTTTCATGGGATGGTGCACTCTGCTCCAAATGAAGCCCTTGGGACTCCCCCATGACCTTCAGCCATTCCAGGATTTAGAGGTATAGCATGCAGGCCTCTATTCTTAAGCCACTATGCTGGTAACAGACTGGGAAGGGGGGCAATGTCTGTCCACCACAGCATAGTGGGATATCTGGCACCTTGGACTCAGGGATCCTGGACAGCTAGGTTAATCTTTTGGGACTGGTGAGGGCAGAGGAGAGGGACAACAGTCTTCAGAGACACAGATCCCTAACCCAGCCACCACATAGTAGGCTCATTGTTCTCTGAGTTGAATGAGAGCAGCTGTCTTCCTTGGGCTTTCTTCTTAAGAGGAAGAATGTGAACTGCTAGTCAAGGTGCTCTACTTAGGTTCTGTTTCTTTGAGGACTTAAAATTTAGGGGGAATTATGTGCTGCATACACAGCCTCAAAGTTTCTGATAAAGGACATGAGGCCTAGGACTTTGTCTTCTATACTTGTCTCACCTACCAAGTGTTCTGAGAAAGCAGTTTGGTGTATTAGGTGGCTTGGGATCCAACTTCCTTGGCCTCTGTACAGCCTAGGACTTGCTCAGGGACTCTGTGTGTAGCTTTCATACCTTGAGGGAACCCAAGGCATCTTATTTCTGGGGATAGCCCTCCAGGTGGGCCTCAGGTGGCACAAGTCAGCAGAGAGGTGAAGCCCGCTGAGTTCTGAGATACCCCATGGCTCAGCCAAATTGCAGGTTGAAGACCACTGCTCAGAGCCCTACTTCCCAGAGCCCCACTTCCCATGGCCTTCTTTTGAGAATGTGGTGGTGACAGTGACTCAGAAATGATAGGAGGGAGCCTGGATCATGGACCTCAAGTCTCAATGTCTCCAGGAATGATCTGCTGTGCAAGAGCACCCAAATCTATTCCTGAATTGAGAGGCAGATTCCAAGTTAAGTCAAGGCTGAAAAGCCTGAGTTGACAGAAAAGTTTCTTAGCCCACAATGGGCTTACTATTCGGTGCTCTGAGATAGAGTGAGGTAGGACTGCTGCTGCATACACAAAGTTGTCTTATAACTGATTCAAATGCTTTGTACCTGTTTATAATGGTAAAAGCTGAACATTTGAATTAAAAATGATTTATGAAACAAGAAGCTATCCAGAAAAAAAATCAGGAGAGAAAGCAAGACCCTCACCACCTACAAGTCACCATGATCATTGCTTTTATTATTGATTGTGCTGGGAATTGAATCCAGACACTTAATAAAAGGCAGGTGCTCAGCCACTGAGGCACATTCCCCAGCCCCAGTTTTCCCTACTTTTAAAATGCTGTCATGATCACAATCCCAAGACACTGCTTTTTAGCCTGATTTTCTTTCTCCTACTCTCCTCTCCTCCCCTCCTCTCCCCCTCCCTGTATAGACATGGAACCCACAGCCTTGTACATACTTGGTAAGCACCCCACACTGAGCCACATCCTCAGCCCCTAGTTCAGCCTATAGTGATTGCCCCTGGGCCCTCATCTATTCACCTTGCTGCCACCTTACTCAAGCCTCCGGGACAGGTAGCAATCGTATCTTCTGTCATTGGCTCTTCTGGAACAGCCCTGAGATGGCCATCCATGGCATCTGCCTCATTGTTTTCAATGCAAACTCCCAGGAGCCAGCAGAGGAATGTGCCTTTTAGGGGTCTGTTGCCTCCTAAAAAGGTGAAATGAGTTTCATGTCCAAAAGCGAGGCTTGAAGGGTGCCTGTTGATCCTCACTCCTCAATAGAGGAGGTAGTGTAATTTTATTAGGTATTGAGAAGGTTCTGTGTTGAATGGCAGTCACTATTTAAGTGGGTTTGTGACAAGAGAGGGCCCACACCTGCCCTTTGCTCAGGAACTGCAGTCTCTTGTGGCATGGCTCTTCTGGACCCTTTTGTTTGAAGGGATTATGTTCTAACCTTGAATACAAGGGTCCTGAGGTCTTGTAGTTGAGAGAAGGCCTATCTCACTGCAAAGGACTGGTCTGGGCTGGCCACTGTGTGCCTGTAGCAGGCCATGCCCTGCCCACATTTTCCATTCATCTTTTTAGCCACAGTATCCACAGGGTTTCCTCCACATGCCTAAGGGACCGCAGGGTCGCTGTGCTCTCAGCATCCTGAGTTCTTCTTGGAGTGCCAGAGTTGGTAGTAATAGTGTGAAAGTATGGGCTGGACATGGGCCTGGTACCCACCTCTTTGTGCCTTGAGGTCAGCCAGCAGCCTCGGTGACTGCTGAGATCAGTGCCTGTGTGCAGTGTCACTTGATGTGGTTCTGGCTCTGGCTCTGGCCCAGGTGAGGCAAGCAGAACTACCCTTCTTTCACCTTTAGGGTGTTCTCATGCCTAGGGGATGGGGTGTGGGGGAGGAAAACACCTCTTTGAGTTTGTTTCTCCTTTTAAACAAAAACTAGGCTTCTTCCAGGAAGTGCACACTCCATGGTCCTGCCTCACAGCCTGGGAGGGACTCTGGTCATCTCCTCTCCCAATCACAAGAGCACTGTCCATCCTCAGGGCTGTGACCTCTATTCAACCAGACACTTGCAGGCTTCTGGTATAGGCCACAGCTCTGAGTTAAGCCTGCTGGCTGACTTATTTTTTTAAATATTTACAAACTGCTAGGTGGTAGAGACTGGTGGAGAAAACCTTAAGAAAAGGTCATATTAAATCCTGTGTGCTATGACCAAGTGAGTTCCCTAAGGAGTAAGGGGGAAAGATCCCCAGTAGTGGGTATCCCCAGGTAGAAAGACTCTCAATTCACAGGGCAGTGGGACTTCCATGGTGGCCACTCAGAGCTCTTGTTGGATGGGAAACCTTCCCAGCATGGAATGGGACAAGGCCAGATCAACCACCCCATCTGTCTACGACCACCAAGCAGCTGGCAGGGCTGTGTGCTCCGCTGCCACTTCCTTTGAGCCTGTGACCTGCTCAGACTGTGGGTGGTCTCAAGAGGAGGGGCTGTAGAGGACAGGGAGTAGCTCAGAGGGGCCCCACCCCTTGCTGGTTGTGAATCTCCTGGTACCCTTCACAGACCTTCTTTGGGCCTGATTTCTTGGTCTCTTACCAAGGGAATTTTACTAGGGCATCTTAAAAGGTGGGGCTTGGTAAGACCAGAGCAGGGACTTGTAGCCCTTTTTATAAATGTAGTTACAGTGGGCTTCTATAGCTACAGTATTGGCTGTGCCCCACCTGCTCCACAAGTCTCCACTAGCTTCATGCTAGAGGAGCCTGGCCCAAGCCCTCTGTACCAGAGCTATAGGTGCCCAAATGTTGCTGCAGGGCTGTAGAACACCTCCTTGTGAAGTGGGATACCCTAGGGGTGAGGTCTTAGTCTAGGTGCTGTCTCTGCCATCTGCACTGGCCCACCTGGAGCCAACATAGGCAGCCTTGGTCCCAGCAGGGGTTGGGCCACTTCCAGATCTGTTTTCATTTTCAATTCCCTTTATTGCTAAACCACCTCAGGGCCACAGAGAACAAACTGTTGTCCTCAGCTGACCTCAGATTCCTGGCCTCAATTGTTTGCAGTTTGCTAATTTTAGCTTCTGATCATTTCCACCCTTATCCTCCCCCCCAAAGGGAGACACAGACCAAGAATAGCTGCCACAAAAGGGGGCTGCGGTGCTTGTGGCCAGAGTTCCCACAGCAGGCTATCTGGCAGGGTGTGTGAGGCAACTCCTGTGGCAGGATTGGGAGGAGGGGCCCCCACTGTAGGCATAGCATAGCCCACCCCCCCAATACCCACATCACTCGCAGGCCTTCAGGACCAGAGGGGTTCCTCTTTGCATTTATTTCTTCTTTTAAATCAAAACCAAGGAAAATGGAACATCCCCACAGCCCTACCTCATGCACAGACACCTGGGAATTGCTGGGACTTCAGACTCCAGCACCCAAATTGTAGTGTATGCTCAGATATGACACTTAACTATTGCCCCATACCACTCCACCTCCAGGCAATGGGAGGAATACCAGGCCTAAGTGGAGTGCCAGTGACACTATGGTGGATCCAAGGCTTTTTATAGGGGAGGGGAGGGGAAGGGAGGGGAAGACAGGCAGTGGAGCAACTCACCCAACCCCAATGCACTGAGAGCAGGCCCTGGGAGAGAGTGAAATTCAGGGAGGGAGGAAGTGTAGCAGCTTGGCCTGTGGTAGGGTTGCTAAACTTCTCTTGTGGAGAACATCCCTCAGGCACCAGGGCTAGAGGAGCGTGTAGCATACACACACCTCCAGCCCCCACCTCACTGCTCCTGCATCTGATTGTCTCAACTCTACCCTTCCCCTAGTTCCCTCCCCCACCCTTTGCTTTGAAGGAAGTCCTGGACACCATGTCACTTATAAATATTTAAGGGCTATGGTTTATTTTAATTTTTCTTTTTTAATTTTTAATTTTTTATACATATATAATGTATTTTGATCTCATTCACCCAAATTATATTCTTTCTTCTCCCTCTCCCATTAACACTCGCCTTCTCCATCAATCCTCATCTTCCTTTCATGCCTTAAAAAAAAATTCAATGAGTTAAATTTTTAGAGTTGCTTGCATGATCATGGGTGGAAGGTTATTTACTGTGAAATGGGTAACTTACCAGTGGCTACACCACTGATGAACCTGATTCCTCTCTTCCAGTGACCATTAGCTGCCATTAGCTACTTTGGGAGGTGTGGGGTCTCATGTATCCTTAGCCCATGGATGGTGGTGTGTTGATAGGTCCAGTCTTGGGCTGGAAACCACAACTGCTGTGAATTAATTAGTATAATCCAGAAGATAGCATTTTTCAGCCCTCCTCCCCATCCTCCTATTTTTACATCCCTTCTGTCCTCTCTTCTGTGAGGTTCCCTGAGCCTCAGAGGAGGTAGTTTAGATGTCCTATTTGAGACTGAACACACAATAATCACTTACTTTTGGAATTTTTTTCCAGCTCTGAATCTTTGCATTAACCACTATAGTAAGAAACTTCTGTGATGAAGGCTTTAAATAGTACTAATTTACAGAAACAAATACAGATGTTTAAAAGGCATTTTGACATGTTGTCAGTTTAGCATTACCATAGTATTGGGTTTTCTCTTAGGATCTATATTCTTAGCCTTTGGCCAGGTTTACAGTACCAGGCATGAAATAACCTCTTATGGTGTGGGCTTAGTTGCTTACTCCCATATCATTTATGCCACTGTTGCACACTGAGCATATCTTGCCTGGCAGGTCGATTATGGAATAATAAGATCCATAGCTGCTAGGACTGGTGATGGTTTTCTGCTGTAAGCAGCTCATACAGCACTTTCTGGCACTAAGAAAGCCAGCCTTCAGGGATGAAGCTTCCAACTCAATTCTAGCTTAGTTTCTGTATGCCTTGCATCTTAACATGTAGTATCTTCAACAGTAGGGATTTAGTTTATGTTTAGTGGTCAACCAAGAGTAACAGGTCCACGTATATTTAAATGAAATCCCAGTGTGTGTAATTCTGATGCTAAGATAGCACTAAGTACAGCATGAAGACATTTAGAGCTTGAATCCCCTTCACCTCCAGGTTGGAGCTGTCGTTTAAAGATGAGGGGCTGGGACGGTGGCTAAGTGGTTAAAGGCACTTGCTTGCAGAGGCTGCAAGCCTGGGTTTAATTCCCAAGCTGCCCATGTAAACCAGATACAAAAAGTGGCCCAAGCATTTATAGTTGCAGGAGGCCCTGGCATGCTCATACACACACACAAACACGAGCACACAAAATGTCTTTTATTTTTTTTGAAGATGTGAAGTATGCTTTGTTTATGTACATGGCGCCCTGGGTTCCATCCCCAGCATTGCAGTCAATCAGATAATAAATGCACAGTTAAAAGATTTTAAATAGGATGGGGCCCGTTCTCACTGGCCCTCAGCTTTGAGTAAGAGAAGGCAACACCCTTTTATAAGTGTTGAGCTCTACCTTGATGTGTAGTTCTGAAGCCCAAAGCAGACACAACCAAAACCAAGAGTGCTGCAGAGGTAGCCCAGGCAGCAGGGAAAGGGCCAGCCACCTACACTTCTTCCAGAGCTGGGGAGCAGAGTTTCACCTCAGTGCACTTCAGGGGATCAACAAAACTTCAGAACTCCCTTCCATGGCTTTCTGAGAAAGTAATTCTCTAAGGAAAGGCAGGGCTGCTGAGATGCCATACCCATTCAATTTTGTAAATTGTTTTTAAAATTTTATGAAAATGGTACCTGTAGTAATCCACATAGTTTAAGGACCAAATTGTTCAGCACAATTTATTATGATAAGCTGGTCTCTTGCTGCTCCTTCACCTCCGTTCCTTCTCCCAGAGGCAACGCTGCCAGCTTCCTTGGCCACTTACTATGGTACTTTCTCTTATCTGACTGTTTTCTGCTCCTGGAGAACCCCTTATAGGCCTTATCTCTCAACTTCCTGAGATGGCAGATGGGGATGTGGCTTCCTATCACCCCCACCCATAGGCACCTTTGCCATTTCTTGTGTGGTAACAGGTCCTTAGTGCTTGGATGAGCATTACTAAACACTAGTTGTTGGGGACCCATGTATCACGTGCCTTTCTTTTCCTTGTAACCAACCTAGTTGCCTTTTTTGTACACCTTTCTGGGTGCTAACAGCAATCTGCATGCCCTTCTGGTCTCCTGTACCTGCTGGGTGTGGCCTCTGGGGCTTGGCTGGTCCTGTATCCTGTATCTTAGTAGCATACTCCTCCATCCCTGCCTGGAAAGGGTGTGTGGAGGCCACTGTTGGGAGGCTTCTGTGCCTGAAAATATCTCATTCTAGTCTCACACTTGGTCTGTGTTTGGTAGGGAGTCAAATTGGGCTTGGGGAGATTTTCTCCGCCTTAGCTGTCTGCATTGACATTGTTTCAGACAGGCTGGTGCCCTTCTGATGGCTAGCTGTCCATATCTGCCATGCCCAACTTCTCTCTGGAACTTTCTGTGGGGTGCCTTTATCCCAAGGTTTGTAGGTGTGGATGTTTGGAGGTTCCTGCTCTGCCCTTTCCTGAAATGGGCCACTGTGTGGTATCTGGAAAGTCTCCTTGCATGCTTGTCCACAGTCACCTCCCCTCCCAAGTCCTGAGCTCTCTGGGTTCCTTGTGTGTGGTACTAGAAATGTTGGGCTCACGCTTACATTGTCTTGTGTTTTCTCTCTGCATTTGTCTTTTTGGCTGTTTTCACAACGGTCCCCTATGACTCTACTGTTGAGGTTTTCAGTTCTGTTCCTTTTTCCCCTCTGTTTTATCTTTACTTTCCAATTCTGACTCCTGTCTTTAAAGCACATCCTGTTCCTGCTTCTGTCTTGTCTCAGAGGACAGCCTTATCTCTGAGGATCCTAGCAGTAGCTCTGGAAGTTTCCTTCTCTAGCAAGGCCTCTGCTTCATCTGAGCTGCCTTTTCTTGCTCCCGGTCTGGGCATCTTGTCTCTGGTGTCTGGTGACACTGTCCTGAGGACTGAGAATGGGCTGGAAGCAGCACGGGGGGGGGGGGGGGTCTTCTGGGTCATTTCCTTCAGAGCTTTCCCTCAGAAGGGAATCTTCTGTCCTGCCTAGGTGAGGAGTGGGTGGCATTCAGAACTAGCTTGGAGTGGTGGCTGGGGTGGCAGTGGCCAGCATGTGTGCTGTTCCCTGAGCCCTTGCTGAGAAAGCTGACACTCCCTGAGCAATGTCAGGGCTCTGTCCATAGCCCTCTGCTCCAGCAAGTATGGAGGAGAGACCCTGTGTCTGTACAGCTTCTAATATTCAGGCATCTTCCTCTCCTCCCCACACCTGCTAGGGGCTTGAGCTTTTTGGCAGCATTATATAAGGTAAGGAAAGATCCTTCCTCATTTTCTCTGCTGTCTCCACATTCCAGCTTCTGGGTGGGTATCCTCGCATCCCCTTTTTCTTTGATGGTTAATTTCTTCTGTGTTAGTTGAAACCTGAGGACTGAGGTGGCAAATGTTTGTGACTGGTTGTCCACCTTAACTTAGAGTTCCTATTTGGCTTTAGGTCCAGCTTGGGAGGACTAGGGAGAAATGAGAGGGAAAGATTATAACCAGGTAGGGGATGATGAACACAAGGGAATATCTCTTATCAGCAGCCAGCATCTGCCTTTTGTTTTTGTCTAGTAGTAGTATCCAGGATAAGCCAGGGCTGTAGTCTAAAAACAACTAAAAGCAGTTCTTAAGAGGATGGTGGCAGAATGAGAGGAGAGGATCCAGACTTAAGGTTCCATGTTTCCTTTTCTCTGGCTGTAATTCTTTACATGGATAATCCAGGGTTGGTGTAGCAGACACAGGAGGCTACCAGAGGCCCTGGCTCATTCTCTCTCCTCCCTCTCCCTCTCTCTCTTTACTGTCATTAAATTAAAAAAAAATTTGTGAGAATGAATGTGTGTATATGGGTGTGCCTGGGCCTCTTGCCATTGAGAACGAACTCTGGATGCACATGCCACTTCACCTGTCTTTATGTGGGTACTGGAGAATTGAGCCCAGGCCAGCAATCTTTGCAAGCAAGCATCTTTAACTACTGAGCCATCTCCCTAGCCGTCTACTGTCAGTGTTAACATTCAGATTTGGCTGTTGTTACCTCACGGGTCATGATAGTACCTGCTCCTACAGCATCAGTAGCATTTGGAACACGATTGAGGCAGGAAGAAAGGGAAAAGTAAAAGGGTTCTAGTTTCAAGGAAATATACTTACTGGTTCTGAAAAATATACTGGCCAGAATCAGTTCACAAAGCCAATTCTAGTGGCAAGGGAGTCTGGAAAGAAACATTCTTACCTGGGTATGACTGACTCAAACTGAAATTGCTTTGTTTGGATAAAGAAAACCGGGGGAATGGCTGCTGGGCCAGTGGACATGTTGCTGTCATTGCTGGGTGGCTCCTTGAATTTGTCTTCCAGGCTGGAAATCACTGATCAGCGAGTGTCCAGTTGGCAAAGGTGATCTCTGCCTATTGCTCCCAGTACATACAGAGAACCTCAGAAATTTCTTTCTCTGGCATTTACTTTTTCCCATTCAATGAATCTGCTTTATCTGTTTTCACAATCTAAGCAGTGTTGGCTTGTCATTCAGAAGTGAAGTCACGTGACCATTGTAGTGATCATGAAGAAGGAGCAATCAATTGTCTGTAGTTCATTAACTGAACTGTATTTGACATGTTTCCTTAGGTTGCTCCTGGCTTCTAAGACTTATCTAGTTTTTCATGACTGTGACAGTTTAGAGCAGTGCTGGCCGTGATGGTGAATCTTCAACTTGACTGGATTTGGAACCACCTAGGAGATACACACACCTCTGGGCAGGTCTGTGAGGATGTTTCTAGAGAGGATTAACTGGGGATGGGGATCTAGCCTAGGTGTTAACCATCCTATGGGATAGAGTGTCCGATTGAATACAAAGGGAAAAAGAAAGCAGTTTGACAGAACACTAGTACTCACCTCTCTAGCTTGTAACTGAAGATAAAATGTTACTAGGAGTCCCACACTCCTGCCATATGTCCTCCAAATTGGACTGTGCTCTGCATGAGAAAAAAGTTCACTCTTGTTAGGTATTTTGTCACAGCAATGAGAAAAACTATTAACTATACACTGGCCAGATATTTTGTAGGATGCTCCTCAGTTGTAGTTGCCCAAATTTTTTCTCATGGTTGGATTGGGTTGGTGGCTGTTGGGGGGGAAAAAAACAAACAAGTGAGAGCCCTTCTAGTCCCTTCATGCCCATGGGGGATTGCAGCCCACGTGACTTCAGGATTGTATGATTGCTCAGATGTCCCGGCTGTGGCCAGGCACTTTCAGGCCAGTTCCTGTGTCCATTGGACATGTTCTTTTCACTTTTGTTTTTCATTTTTGGCTGTCTCCTGACTTTCTGGCATTACATGGCTCAAACTCATATTTTTCCTGCCTCACATCCAGTCCAAAGGGGGCCTGTTTCCCCTTTTTGCAGAATGGTATCAGAATCTGAGATCTGGGTGTATTGATTGGACTGAGATATGCTGCTTTCAGCCCACCTCTGCATAGCTGGAAAGTGTGTGTGTGTGTTGTTTTGTGTGCGTGTGTGTGTGTGTGTGTGTGTGTGTGTGTGTGTGTGCATATGCTTGCCCTTTAAAGATCACTTGACACACAAATAAATGATTTTCTTCTGTCCCTCTGTTTGCACACTTGAGCTAAGCCTGAATCCACACAGGCCTCAGATTTTGGGCCAGTTCATGGGACTCATCCTTACCTGCCTCTTGTTGACCCACCCCTCTACCTTGCAGGGGGCCCTCACTTGTTTGTTCACCCCAGTGTACATGGAAGTAGGTGCAGAGTTGCTACACAGCTCAGTGAGATGGACTTGCTGACTAGAGTGTAGTTCCTGTACGCTTTAGAGTTTCCAGTCAAAACACTTTGTTCCTAGTTACTTAGGTCAGCTGCTGTCCCTACCCTCCACAAAGGCCTGTGACTCATTTGTGTACAGCAAGAGGCTTTTGTCAGTCTAAGTTCCAGCCTGGGATTCCCCAACTTCCTGCTTGATTTTTATTTGTATACAGCGAAGTACATTGTTTGTGGCGCACAGTTTTAATGGTTGTGTTTGTTTTTGTTGTTTACTTGTTGGATTTTTTGTGGTGCTGGGAATGAAACTCAGACCTCGTACATGGAAGGCAAGCATTCTACCACTGATCAACACTCTCAGTGTCCACCCAACCCTTTTTTTGAGACTGGTTCTAGCTATGTGGTATAGGCTGGTCTTGCATTCTTGAGCTCAAGGGATCCTTCAACCTCAGCTTCCTAAGTAGCTAGGACTATAGGGCTGTGCTACTGAGCACTGCTAGTTTTAGGAGTACTGACAAACGCAATATTTTATCTACTGCTGTAGTACCAGATAGAACATTTCCATCACCCTAGAAATTTCCCTGGGTCTCCCCTTTAGAATAGTTAGCCAGTCCCTTCTCTTACCATCCCTAATGGGTTTTCTGTCTGTAGATGTTATAGATGTGCCTCTTGCAGAATGTAATAGAATGGGGCCATGCAAAGTATTGTCTTTTTTAAAAATGTGTGTGTGTTTGTGTGCGCACGCGCGCGCCTGTGGGTGCGCTTACACAAACACAAGGGTCTCTTGCTATTGCAAATGGACACTTATCCAGCTTTATGTGGGTGGCTGAGGAATTGAACCCTGGCTGACAGGATTTATGAGCAAGTACCTTTAATCACTAATCCATCTCCTGATTCCCCTCATGATATCCTTTTGAGTCTGGCTTCTTCATTTTAGCTAAATACATGTATAATTTATTGTATAAATCAATAGTTCCTTTTTAATCATTGATAATATTCCATTTTATAGATACACCAAAATTTGCTCACTCAAATATAGAATGCTTGCTTCCAGTTTCTGCAGCTAGGAATAAAACTACTTTAGCATTTGTATATAGACTTCTGTGTGACTCAATTAGAAGTTTTCACTTGGTAAAGACCTAAGAGTGGGATTTTGGAAAGTTCATAAGGAACTGATGAACTGTCTTCCAAAATGGCTGCTTTGAGCTACATTCCCTCTAACAGTGATTAAGAGTTCAAGTTGCTCTACCAGCATTGACTGTTGTCAGCCTTTTTGGTTCTAGCCATTTTCCTCAATGTATATGTATTGTCACATTGTTTTAATTTGGGTTTCTGTAAAGACAAATGATGAGTAACTTTTCTGAAAGTTGCTTATCATCTGAGTATCATCTTAGAGGGCACATTCAGATATTTTGATCATTTTTGTGTGTATGCTTATTGTTGAGATTTAAAAGTTTTTATATGTGCTGGCTGGATACAAGTTGCTTTTATTTATTTGCAAAGAGAGGGTGAGGGAGAGAATGGGCATGCCAGGGCCTCTAGCTGCTGTACATGAACTCCAGATGCATATGCCACTTTGTGCATCTGGTTTTAGGCAGGCACTGGGGAATTAAACTTGGGCTGGCAAGCTTTGCAAAGCAAGCTCCTTTAGTCTCTGAGCTATCTCCCCAAACCAAGTTGCTTTTCTTTAGATCAACCTCATTGAGGAACACTTTCAAATAAATAAAAAAACCTGGCTCCACTGCCTTTCTTTGGTTGCTAGAAATTCTCTGAAATGGGTGGGGAATGGATCATTACTGGGCTGTCAGCAACTGTAAAGTTCAGAGTGTGGCAGTCACCCTGGGATATACAGAGAGGCTGCTGGCTTCTGAAGCTGGAGCCCCATTCACTTAGGATGGCGAAGGAAAGCAAGCAGGCTGGGGGATTGCCACACATGGATCTGCCCAGTGCAGAAAGATGCCCTGGGATCTTGGGATTCCTTGGGAGAGCAGTGATGAGACCTCAGAATGGAAAGGAAGGAAATAGAAATGTCTGCTCTCTGGGTTCACCTCACTCTTTTATGACCTTAGTCACCTGGAGAAGACCTTTGTGTGCAGCATTTCTGTATCTAGAAGCTTTGGTGGAAGATTCATCTCTCTCTGTATATCTCTTTAACAGTAACAGAGGCCTGGTCTCTCTCTCTCTCTCTCTCTCTCTCTCTCTCTCTCTCTCTCTCTCTGTTGGGAGTAGGGATCAGGCCTTGTCTGTGGTGGCTTCTAGCCTCCTGGCAGAAGCCACTGGCGTTTTGTTATTACTGTTTTATAGGAGACCTTAGGAACGGAAATTTTCAAATGTGTTTTGTAACCCTTAGTAAAAGGAGAAAAAACACCTTTATGAAATTCCTGGCATGTGGTCCTTTTGGCCTCTCCAGGCAAGGGTGTACCGTGCATGCACATTAGGGCTACTTCCTTATCAGAGGTTGGGGTGCTGGTTCTCTGGAAGCAGCCCAGGTTGTGAGCTGGAGATTGGATGCAGTGTGTGTATGTACATACAAAACTTTGTGTAGAATATTGTTGTTGTCTTTCTGAATACCCAAAACAGTTCATTTGAAAAATGCAAGAATGCCAGAAAGGACAATCACACCTCATCTTCTCAAGATAGATCTTTATGTTTCTTCTTGCAATTTTGGCTCTGAAGCTTACGTTATGCATACATTTGAATGGCAGTGTTCAGCTTGGTAGTTGCTGTGTTGGAGTGGTTTGTGAGAACATTAGAGAGAGGCAGTTGGGTAAGTACCATGTGTTTACTCTCCCTTCTAGACGAAGCCTGGTTCCAGTGACCCAGTTCTGGGGCAATACTAGTGATTACTGAGCTTCTCCAGTCATGCTCTGAGGGTAGCCTTCCCTTGTAATCAGCAGACCCAGGTAGTCCTGGGTCATGGAGTCCCTTGAAAAGCTACAGGAAGGAGTAACAACTTTGGGTAATGTAAAGTGTGGCACCCGCCTTTCTTCCTGGCTGGTATCCCTGGGGTCACTTACCTTGGTGTCCTGGAGGCAAGGCTGGAAAATGGCATAGGAAACAAGCTGGAGGGCCAGACAGGATGTGAGAAAGAAGGGAGGGACTTCGTGGACAGTGGGCAGGTCTATGCCTCCTAAGCAGTGCAGGCTAGGCAGCTTCAGGCGGGCAGAGGGACTGTACCTATGCCTGCTGGGCCTCTGCCAGGCCAGCCTGTCTTGCAGTAAGTTTTTGAATACAATGGCTTTCCCAGAAGATGCTGGGTGTAAAATTGCCAGTAACTGGAAGCACCTGTTGGGTCAATGGGCCTGGGTTCCTTAAGGAGAGGGTAGGATGTTTTTTTAATCTCAGGTTGCCTAAAACACAAAATAGCTCAGGCCCATGGTAAAAAATGACAATTCGGGTTTATTTGCTATATGTAGCCATCGATTGGTTTATGTTCCACTGGCAACTTCATGCTCCCCCCCCCCCCCACACACACAGTTAAACAGAGCCTGCTGTTTCACCTGGAGCAAGCCTGGTGGGAGGGTCCTCTGTAGCCCCTTCCTTGCTCAGCTGCTCTGAGTGGTGCCCCTCAGGCAGGGCCTCCTGGGCAAAAAGCTGCACCTTTCCTTCTGCTAGGGAGTTGCAGCCTCCTGCTGCAAGGGCATGCAGCAGCAGTGGGTAGCTCTGTATGTATAGGGTTGTCCTGCTGGGATGTTACCCCTACCCTTGCAGGCCGATATGAAGCTGGCAACTGACCGAGTGCTTCAACCTGACTCTGGGGTAGCTGCTAGCCCTACAGATCCTGAGGCTTCAGGCTGCAGAAGGAGAGGCCTGGCTAGCTTGGTGAGCAAGGCACCTCACAGTGTGGTCTGTGTGAGCATACTGCCTCTTGGTCAGATGGTGCATGGGCTTCCGTGGCGTCTCCTTTGCTCGGACATCCCTGTGCACTTTCTCTAGGCAAAACCTGGGCTTTGTGGCTCTGAGGGACTTCTTGAGGTCATTTGACTCTTCATCTGAAATAGGCCCCACACTGCTGCCTTCAGGTCTCAGGGCTGGCCAGGTGGAAGTGAGTACATACAGCTGTCCATGCTGTGGGTGGTTCCTGCCATGGGGGCAATGTCTGGAGCAGGACATGGTGCAGGTCTCTGGTGACCAGGCCCATCCAGGAGGTACCCAAGGAAAAGGGCGAGAAAGGAAATGGAGAGGGGGAAGGGAGGCACAGGAAGAGGAAGTGGAGCATATTGGTTGCTCAAGAGGCAGAGGGGCCCTTCTTTCAGTTGCTTGCAGAGCCCTGGGGTTCAGAGAGGCAGCAGTACAGCTGGCAGATACCCTCATTGTTCCGTGCCCTGTCTCCAAGGCCTTGATGCCACTGGAGACGGTGACTTCTTTAGCAGAAGAGTTGTTTCCCCCTCCCAACCCCAGGTTGTCTGTCAGGCAGCAGTTAGACTTCTCTGTGGGTCTCTCTGAGTGGCTGCTGATGGCTGGTGCCACCCCAGCCCAGACTTGCCAGAGGCTTCTCCACACACTGCCTGCCCCCTTCCCTCACACTTACCTCATTTTCTCTTTTTGATCCTAGAGTAAACTCTTTCCCAGAAGTTTTCAGCTTCTGTTGTACCCAACCCTCTCCAGACCCTTCAGGCTGTCAACCATGTGCTCACTCACACAGGTGGGGTCTCAGGGGACTGTTATGAGAGGATACAGGCTTTTATTGCAGTAGCTGGGAGAAGCGTCCCGTCATAATCACCCTGTATCTACCACTGTTTAAACTTTTTGCTGATCATAGATCCCTTTATCAGGGAATGCCCTTCAATAAGACTATTTATCTGCTGGCCCAAGGGCTCTGGAACCGAGAGCCTTGTGCTGGGGACATCTATAAGAATTAGACTTGTTGCTATTTGGGGTTTTCTCATATATCTTACGTGCCTTCCACTATAGTCTGAGGAGAATCTTCCAGATAATTATTTTGAAGAAAACTGGGGATGAAGACCATGTAGGCTAGAATGCAGGGCTGCAGGCAAGCCTGAATGGGATCTGCCCAGGGTTGCACAGTGTTTATTAGATTTTTTTTTTCCTGAGACAGGGTAGCTAGCCCAAGCTAACTGGTTGGCTTGAAACTTGCCACAATCTTTTTGCCTCAGCCTCCATAATGTTAGTAGGTATTACAGGCATGAGCATCTGTATCCAGCTTTTAAAAAACAAATTAAATTTAATGATTTTAGCATGCAGACTTCATGTCCAGCTTAAAGAGGAATAAACTGCAATTTTGATTCCTATTTATCATTTGTGGTGCTGTAGATGGAATGAATTCAGGGTTTTATGCATGCTAGTCAAGTGCTCTAGCACTGAGTTATACCTCAAGTCCTAATGTCTAGTGTTAAAATTGGCATTAATAGGAAATACATTTGTGTGTTTCAAATTTTCAAAGTTTATGTAGTTCCACACCTTTCTTGTCCTGTATCTTTTCAGGTGTTCCTGTCCCTACTTCTCAAGGGTCTTCTTTCTAGAGTATCTTTCTGTACCACCAAGCAGATCCACACATACATCCATACTCTTTTTTATAAAATATTTTATTTATTCATTTTCAAACAGAGAGATACAGAGAGAGAGAGAGACAGAGACAGAGAGAGAGAGAGAGAGAGAGAGAGAGAGAGAGAGAGAGAGAGAGAGAGAATATGCACCAGGGCCACCACCTTGTGGGTCTGATTTATGTGGGTCCTGGGGAATTGAACCCGGGACCTTAGGCACTGGAGGCAAGTGCTTTAACCGCTGAGCCATCTCTCCAGCCCCATACATCCATACTCTTGATCCTGAATTTTCTGGACCTGGTTTTCCTTGCTAGGCAGTGAGACATGGTGACCTTTCTATATCTGTTCATAGAGAACCTACCTCTTCTTCATGGCATTCTGGAATAAGAGTGGTCCACAATTTACTTAAACACCCATTGAAGAACCTGAGTAGTTCTCAGGCATCTGCTCCACTGAGCCATCAGATGCATATCCCATTTTGTAGTAGGCTAGGTTCTTAAAAAGTTCAGACATGGGGAGAAAAGGTATACAATTCGTAAATTGTTAAATGGAGGCTGACGATTGAACCCAAGGCCTCACACACACTAAGCAGGTGCTGACCACTCAGCTGAAGCCTCAGCCCCACTTTTAATGTTTTGAGTATTGTCAAACACTCTATAAGGGAGCTTTTAGAAGTTTGTCCTTGTGTCACAAGGGATCAGAATGCTTGTTTCCCTGTGGCTTCACCAGTCTAGTGGGTAAATGATTGTGATTCAGTGGGGTCCTTGGCCATTATATCAAAAGGCCAAGGACCTTTTATCAAAGGTCCTTGCTTGACCTTATATCAAAGCAAAGCAACAACAGAAATGCCAACTTTAAGAAATATCACTGGGCGTGGTGGAGGCAGAAGAGGATCTCCATGAGTTCGAGGCCACCCTGAGACTTCATGGGGGAATGGAATAGTTTTGGGTGTTGGGGAACCATTATATATTCTTTTTTATGAGCTGCCTTCACCTGGTTTTCCATGGAGTGTTTATTTTCTTCCAAGTCTGTGAGCTCTTTCCTTATTGGAGTTCAGCCATTTTAAGTTTATCTATTTATCTGTCTCTCTATCTTATCTATTTGCAAGGGAGAGAAAGAAAGAAAGAGAGAGAATGGGTGCACCAGAGCCTCTTTCTACTTCAGATGAACCCCCAGGCTAGTAGGCTTTGCAAGCAAGCACCTTTAGTCACTGAGTCAATCTCTTCAGCCCCAAGATTAGCTGTTTTTTATATGAGGTGCAGATGTACTCCCCCCTGTTAGTCATTTACCTTTTGCCTTTTTAAAAAAATAATGATGTTGTCCATAAAGTATTATATACTTCTGTGTCATATAATTTATCAGCCTTTTATAGCTTCTGGACTTTGGTTTCTGTAGAAGGAACTTCTGTCCTAGTACTATAAAAGTTTTCTCCTAAAGCATTCCTGGTTTTATTTTTCACATTTAAATCTTTGGCATCTTGGAATTGTTTTAATTTTTATAATTTTAACTTATACATAAAAGTTGCATGCATTTATAGAATACTACATGAGATACCCATACCCTTTAAAATTTGTCCTGGTAAATAAGGTATGAAATATGGCTCCAACCTTCATAAATGCTAATTGTATTCATGCCTTTTTTGACCTCCCCCCGGGGTTTGAGATGTCCCTTTAGTCTATACACAGTTGCCACTTTGTTTGGGTCCAGTTTGGCATTCTTACCCCAGTCCAGTGACCTGTTAGTTACTAGCTGCCTCTGTATGCTTAGTATCACTTCATCTTATTGGGGTCCTCAGGCATTGTTCTTCATTTACAAAACTTTTCTGTATGAATTTTAAGAACGAGTGACCTTATATCAAAGCTAAACAACAACAGAAATACCAATTTTAAGAAATATCGCCTGGCGTGGTGGAGGCAGAGATAGGAGGATTGCCATGAGTTTGAGGCCACTCTGAGACTACAATAGTGAATGCCAGGTCAGCCTAGGCTAGAACGAGACCCTGTCTCAAAAAAAAATCATTTCTGCATCTTTTTACAGAAATTATTGCGCTACATGGGACCAAGATGAATTCTGAGGTTGCGTGGTAATCTCCTGGCAATGTCCTGACAGCTCGTACATGTGCTATGTAGGAGCGTGTGACCAGGGATTCTGATGTCCCCACAACAGCCGTAGCAGGGCAAAGTGTCCTGGGGCAGCGATAAGGGCCAGGGCAGTTTCTGTAGCCAGCAGTTCTTCCCATCGTCCTTCTTACCACCAGCTTGCTCAAACACACACCTCCCAGGGGCTCCTTGGCCCCCAGGTGATAAAAACATATCTCTTGCAAGCACTACTGTGCAGTAGGCACATGTCCCACATGAGTCCTCCCACATTCCCCTCACAGTGACTGAGTACTAGGCAAGATGACAACTGTGGGCATCAGCACTGTGTGGGGGCAGGGAGGGCTGCTTTCTTCCTGCAGGTACCTTGCCAGCTGCAGAGTCCTGAGTCCCAGATGTGACTCTGACTCTGCCACCAGCCAACTGAGTGGCAGCTCCCCCTCCTGAGCCACATCTTGCTCACCTGTTCAATGCGTGGCGTGAAAGCTTTCAACCTGGAGACAGATCATCTACCTGTCAGGTCCATCTGGAATTTAGTGACCAGTAGAGCAGCTAAATGGTGTCCTTCTGGAATTAGGAAAGCCTGCCCACATCATAGGTCTTTCTGGCTTGCAGAGGCTGTGTACCTGAGTGTTCTCGGAGGCTTGCAGTTGATAATCCCCAATATGTTAGCTGTCCGACAAGCTACCTCTTATCAAGAGGGCAAGCTGGGCTCCCTGGAGTGAAGAACCTGTCATTCTTGAGGGTCACGGCTAGAAATGGCCCCAAGCCAGTGCCCACAGATCAAAACTATTTATTGATGAATGACAGCCCACTCTGGTATGTCGTAGTAGCCTAGAGGATGTAGGTTCTCCTTGGAGGACTCCCTCTGCTCTAAATGCCCTCTTCCAACAACCTGCCCTGCCCCCTTCACACACGTACACACTCACGCACGCAGGCTGCCTCCCTCCTGGATTCCTTGTGCCTACTGAGGCTTGTTCCTGTGATCCAGGACGCCCTCGTGAGGCTGATGGGTCCGGGGCCTGGTGCATCACTCCGCCCTCCCCAGGAGACCTGAGCTGAGGTCAAGCTGCTCGTCGTCCCCCCCCCCCGCCCCCACAATGGGGAGACACCACACAATCCCTCCGTAGGGGTGAGGGGTCAGGAGGGGCTCGCCTTGGCATGTGGGGAGGGAGAGTGGTGGGCAGGCCAGCTCCAGGGACTGGGCATGCATGGGCCCTTTGGACCGAGGCCAGAGCGGCAGGGAGTATGCGGGAAGGGTGGGTGAGGGGCTTGGCGGGAGGACTGCCCCTGTGTCCCCTTCCCCCAGGCAGGGAACACGCTGTTCCCTCCCAGGCCTGCGGCTTAGGCAAGAGCGTGTGGGACTCTGTGTTCCCTGATAAGATGAGGCAATCGGCCTGCCTGCGCTGCGCGGCTCGCGGTGGCCTCTCGGCGGCGCCAGGGAACACTTATGTAACCTGGGTCTTGGAGCCAAGCGCCATGGCCAGCCGCACCCCCATCACGGTGCACCTGTCCTCCCCCAGCTCTGCCCCCTGAGCCCTGAAGAGGAGGTCTTTGGGATAGCCCAGGGATGCAGCCCCCAGCGGGGATCCGGGCTCTCCAGCTGCCCTGCCCTGGCCATCCTTTGCGAGACTGCCTCCTCTGCTGAGAGAGCCCAGTGGCCTTACTGCCGCCTTGGCGCAAGCCCAGGAGGGCACATGCAGGACCTGAGTCCAGCCAGGAGGATGCTTGGGTTCTTCAGCCCTGCAGGCTCCTTTGCTGTAGATGGGAGGTGGTCTCGCCTGCCTGCCCTACCCTCACCGCTGTGTCCCGTGCTCCTTAAGCTCAGCCACTCCACCCTGAGGTAGGTCCTGGGAATGGTGCTTCAGAGTGAGACCCAGAGGATACCTGCAGGCACCCGAGACTGCTTCAGGGGGGCTTGAGATAAAACTGTTTCCACAACAGTACCATGATCTTATTCCAGATGCTACATGATGTGTGATGACATCACCTTTCTGGACAGCTGCTGGGATGTGTACAAGGGCTTACGAGGTTTTTCATTTCTAATACATTCAGTATCAATGGCTATAGCCTGCAGAAACTGGGTGGAGAGCTTGCTGAAACTGCACGTATGCGTGCCCTCAGAACCCTATCATCCTCCAGTGTAGTTGCTGGTGCTTGTCAATCTCCTTGGTGCCCTTGGAATGTCACCAGTGGGGAGCAAGGAGGAGGAGCAGCCAGACCTGGGCTCTTCCATGCCAGTTTGTTTATAAACTAGTGTATTGGAAATGAGCTGATGGAAGGAATAGCCAGCAAGCAGATAGGAAGCCAAAATCTGTCTAGGTCAAGACCACATCCTAAGGGCCCTGCATTGAGCAAAGTGTGGAAAGGTGGGAGCTAGCTAGCCAGGAGCTGGGTGCTGACCAAGTTGCAGGCTTTCCAACTGTATTAGTTACTTTCTCCTAGCTGTGACCAAAGAACTGACAAGAAGCAATTATTTTGCTTATTATTTTGGTCTCCAGTTCAAGATTACATTCTACCATGGAGAGGAAGGCATAGTAGCAGGAACTTGAGGCAGCTTCTCATATTCAGCCCACAGTGAGGAAGCAGAGAGCAGTGAGTGCTTGTGCTCAGCTCTCTTTCTTTTTATTAGTCTAGGGAGGACCACCTCTCATGGAATGGTGCCACTACAGTAAAGGTTCCCACCTCAGTTTAGTCAAGATAATCCCTCACAGGTGACTCTAAGTCCTGTCGAGGTGACCATCAGTATAAACCATCACATCTACCTTTCTACACACCAGGTGCTGGCACCAATGGTTCAACTCTGATGCTGCACTTCTCTGCAGCCTCAGCATCATACGGCCCAGTTATAGTTATAGCCACCTCATCTGCTTTCCAGGAAGCAGGTAATTAACAAAGTCCCCACAAGAGCCCAAAGCTGTTGGAAAGCAAGGCTTAAATCTGAGTTTGGGTTGGTTCTGCCCAACCCTGACCCTACCTCTGCTCCCATTAAGCTCTCAAATAACAGATACAAGTAACGATGAAGCTAACACTTCAGGAGTGAACATTTGGAACATACCAAGCATGGTGTCACAGCTGGCTCTGTGCAACCTGTGGCATCACCATGTCAACCCTACTATGAGACCAGAGCAGAAATTCATTGCCTGTGACTGCTGTAACACAATAACAAAATGGGTGGTTAAAAGCAACAAAAATTTACTTTCAATTTTTCAGAAATCAGAAGTCTGATAGTAAGATGTAGGCAAGGGTTGTTCCTTCTGGAAGCCCCAATGGAGAATCTTGCTTCTGGCTTTTGGTGCTGGTAGCCCAAGAACTTACAGATGGATCACTCAAGTCTGCCTCTGTCTTGCCTTTTCTCTGCTCCTCTCTTAGCATTTGTGACTTCATCTCAAGATTTTTACCTTAATTATATCTACAAAGACCCATTTTTTCAAATGAGGACATACCACAAGTCTGAGAGTTAGAGCTTGGGTGTATCTTTTCACTAGTCACTTCCCCATAGACATGAGGACCTTGTCTGGGCATAGATCAGTACAAAGTAGAGGCAGCGTCTGTGACCTGACAAATTTCATGTTGGACCATTTAATGCCAAACCATCCTAAGCTTTTAATGATTAATATGCATTGTGAATCTCTAAGAGTTGAATTAGCATGTGACATTTTTTACTTTTTTGTTGACAATATTTCTCTGTAAGGGTCCAGTTAGCACATTTCTTCAATATGGTTTAGGAAATGTTAGGATATACATTTAAAGAATATTTAAACATTCTTTTTATTGTTATTAAAGGAATAAATGCACATTTTAAAGAGGACTCATGACAGAAAAGCTTAAAATTAAAACCATCTTCAATTCGGTTCCACTCCCCAGAGTCCAATACGTCTTTCTGATTTTAGTTGTCTTGATGGTTACTGTAAGAATGAACTATATGTTTTTATTTCTGTTTCTTAATTTATTAAATTTAGCCTGTTATTTTCGTACTGTGAAATTTAAGGATTTACCTCACTCCTACACCTATCATCTTTTTCTGAAAGCCACCATTTTCAGATGGGGCTTTAGACATTGATGCTGAGCAATGTTGAAATCAGCACTAAGGCTTAAGTGATTATGACTGTCAAGTTTGCATCCACCAGCCAGGGTCTGTTCTGGGATTACTTTTCCTTGTGCCACCTTTCAAGATATTGAGAAGGATAAATATGTAACATGCAAAAAGAACCTAGAACCTCAGAACTCTTTGCTGATTGCACATAAGCATCTGACATTTTAGCTTGCTTTTAATTTGGACCAGTTTCCTTGTGTCCAAATTACTGCTATTTTGTCTAGAGTTAGTAGTCACTTTTTAAAAAGAATGATAATGTGCCTTCCCTGTGTCCTAAAGTTTAACTGGCATCTTAATTATGCTCTCTGGGGCTGAAGAGATGGCTTAGCGGTTAATGTGTTTTCCTGCAACACAGAAGGACCTGAGTTCGATTCTCCAGTGCCCATATAAAGCCCATTCTCTCTCTCTCTCTCTCTCTCTCTCTCTCTCTCTCTCTCTCAAATAAATAAATATTTAAAAAATTATGCTCTCTGGTGCTCAGATTTAACTTTTTTCCTACAATCATTTTCCTGTGAGCCCTGGTTTTCTGCTGGAATCACCTCCCTAGGCCTCTGCCTTGTTCTTGACTTCATGTCCCATGTTTTTTTGGTTTTCTCTCATTTCTGCTAGAGTTTGTGAGATATAAATGTAGAAGTCCCTGTTCTTTGCCTTCTAGCATCCAGTGTGATCTGCCTGTTTCAGCCTTGTTCCTTCATGGATAACCTGGTACTTGTTTCTCCCCTCCCATTCTACTAAATCTCAGGATCTCATCTTTTTGTGACTTTTTGTGACTCCTGTGACTTCGCAGAATTTCTCCCAGTAAGAGCTACTTTCCCCCACTTACCTGCTCATCTCTACCTAACTTTCCCTTGTTCTCCTGCTGTCACCCTTTTCATACTCCCCACACACACTCTCAGAAATACTGTCTCACTAGTTTTTCAGTAATTTCCTGTATTCCATTTGTCCTGTTTTCTCCAGCTATGCTTTCTATAACCAAGATGTTCTCAACCCCCTGGATTGATTGACAGGGCTTTCAAGGTTTTTGCTTCTACTGTCTTATTAAGTGTGAAATAGACTAGGGAAAGAGTGTGGCTAGGTGGTTTCGAAGGCTAACTCCCAATATCTGTCTTCTAAGGATGAAAATTAGAAAGGAGGTAAAATTCACCATACATGGTCCTTGACTTCAGCAGCACCAGGAAACAGAACACCACAACATTCAGTCACATATATTCGAGGGCTGTGCTTTGCTTTGTTGTTGTTTTGATTTTCTGGGATTTTTTTTTTTTTGTATACTTCCAGCTTTTCTCTGGAATTTTTATTTGGACAACAATATCTTCAATTTCTAAGGGCTACTTTTTGTTCTCTGAGCTTTCTTTTTATGGTATCCTGTTTGCTTTGTACATCAAATTGTGCCTTAAATTCCCCTGAGAATACTAATTAGAATTTTTTTTGGGGTTTTGAGGTAAGGTCTTGCTCTAGTCCAGGCTGACCTGGAATTCACTATGTAGTCTCAGGGTGTCCTTGAACTCACCGCAATCCTCCTACCTCTGCCTCCACCTGGGCTTTTTTTTTTGGGGGGGGGACTAATTAGAATTTTTAGGCTAACATTCTCTTCTGTTTCCTGGCTTCACTCTTTTTCCTCTGGAGTTGGTTTGTTGCGCTTGGCCTTTCCCATTCATACTGTTGATTTTCCTTGGCTGTCTGGCCACCCTTGAGTGTCTGTTTATATTTAAGGTGGGTAAATTTCCTCTGCTGGACATAGATGTGCTAGCTTCAAGGACTAGCAATCTGCTCTTGGACCCCTGTAGGACAAGAAAGCAGAGATATAAGTGAGGAAAGAAGCTGCCCCCCCCACACACCATGCTATAAAGGCTGCATTCTGGGGTGCCAGGTTCCCCTTGAGCAGTTAGTTGATTTCATTTATTGTGCTTAAGAGTTTGGTTGTATAAATGCTGGCCCGTCCCTTGAGCTGAGAGCAAGGTCCATACTGAACTACCTCCTAACCCCCACTCTGGTCTTCCTCGACCCCACCCTCATGGACTGTCCCTGAGCCACCAGCTTCCTGTGTCATCCTACTTGGATGGGTCCACAGGAGACTCTTGATCTCTGTTGGGACCTCTGTCAGAAAAGGAGCAGTGGGCCTGGTGGATTGTCAAATTTCAGCTCCTGAGAAATACCCAGTGAGACAAGAGTGACTGAATGGTGGCA
The DNA here is from genome assembly GCA_004024765.1 of Zapus hudsonius. Classification (NCBI taxonomy): domain Eukaryota; kingdom Metazoa; phylum Chordata; class Mammalia; order Rodentia; family Dipodidae; genus Zapus; species Zapus hudsonius. The sequence continues at coordinate 46,879 of PVHP010001837.1, read as the reverse complement.
GGGCTCCCACGGGACTGCATCCTACCTCCTGGGGGCTAGGGCCAGCTGGTCCTGTTGAGTGTTGGGTGGCATGTTTTCTGTGTCCTGAAGGCCACTGCCATGCACTTGGTCATGTGAACCACTGGCACAGACTTCCATGCGACGGCTCTTTTCTCACACCTGTTCTCTGCTAGCATTCCCAGGCGTGGGCAGGAGGGGCTGCCCTCTCTCACCTTTGCCCACATGGACTTGTCACAAAAACAAAGGTGGTGAGAGATTGGCGGCGGAAAACAGGGTTAGGGTTCTGGGTGTTGAGCAAGGAGGAACCCTCCACCCAGGCGGGGACCCGCAGGTGATGCCCAGACTGACTTTGCGCCCCTGTCGCCCAACAGGTGAGCGGCCCTTCGCCTGCAGCTGGCAAGACTGCAACAAGAAGTTCGCGCGCTCGGACGAGCTGGCGCGGCACTACCGCACGCACACGGGCGAGAAGAAGTTCAGCTGCCCCATCTGCGAGAAGCGCTTCATGCGCAGCGACCACCTGACGAAGCACGCGCGCCGCCACGCCAACTTCCACCCGGGCATGCTGCAGCGGCGCGGCGGGGGCTCGCGGACCGGCTCGCTCAGCGACTACAGCCGCTCGGACGCCAGCAGCCCCACCATCAGCCCGGCCAGCTCGCCCTGAGCTCGGCGCCAGGACCCCTCCTGCCTCCCCTCCTCCTCCCCTCCGGGCAAGGACCCACCCCAGCACAGCCCCACCCCTGCCTTTTGTAATAGGAAAGCTGAGCGAGAACTTGCAGAACTTTAGAAGTCCACAACAAAATACTTTTTCTTCACCTCAGGTGTCAAGTCAATTTGTTAAAAAAAATCAAAAAAAATATTAAAAAACATTTTTAAAAAATTTCAAGAAAAAACCCCACCACCCACAAAATTGCACAATAGAGATACCCACGAAGTTGAGGTTCAGAGGTGTTGACCCCCCTTTCTCAGGGATGGACACGTTCCACGAGGTCAGTGAGGGCACCCCTTTCTGCCGCCTTACTCTGTACATAGATTTGCACTCTGGAGTTTTCTATTAGGTTCCAGAACACACTGGGGCAGAGCAAGCCAGTGCAGACGGGAGCTCCACAGGTCCCTCAGCCACCTGGGAACAGATGGGGTCACTGACATTGTGCTTCTGCAGCAGACCCCCAAGGCAAGGCCTCTGCCCTCTTCATCCTACCTATCCGCTCAGCGTTGTCCAGCTCCATGGCCTGGCTGAGAGCTCAGGTGGGTCTGAGCCTTAAGCCGAGACAGGCCACGGGAGTGCACTACCTGGGCACTTCACAGAGGGGCATCTGCCCACTGTGGCTTGCCCTGGCTGCCTGCCTTACTCTGTGCCTCCAAAAACCCTCTTCCTGGGCCCCTCAGAGAACTGGAAGCCCAGATGCCTCCAACAACCCAGCAAGACAGGGCCCAGCCCCACAGAAAGCACCTGGGACCCTTCCCTTTTACACCTTGTTCTCCGACTAGGAGATAAAGCCTGGGAATTTGTTCTAAAAGAGGCATCAGAAAAATGGTGTTGGTTCATCCAGTTCCTAAGCTCTACTGCCCTGGCTCGCTGTGGAGGAACCTTGGTTTGAACCAGTGAGCAGGGTGATCCTGCCTGCCACCTCTTCAGTCTGTGCATGGCCCCATGTGAGGCAGCACTCACACATACCACAGAGACTGGCTGGCTGGTGGCAAGAGACCAAACATTGTAAGCTGGAACCTTTCAGGAATGGTACGGCAGATGTTACGGGAAATACTGTCGGAGAACATGCATTCTGCTTCCTCCCGGGGGAACACCAGATGGAAAGTTGTGGGAATCACTTTACTCAGACCCTTGCATCCCGGGCAAGTGAGACTTGGCAAACCTTTAGCTTCGCACTTGCACTGGAGTGCTTCTCCCTTTCCCAGTTGCTTCTTCTGCCTGTCCAGCCTGAGATGCTCCAGGCCACATCCAGCCTTCTGCTAGGACAGCAGGAACAGAAGCGAAGACTGACCTGGGCTGCATTGGCTTTAGGTAGCTCCTCTGCAGACCCCTGGAGTGTCTACTCACCTCAGCCCTGCAGAGGCTCAGGCATTGCCTCCCTTTCCTTCCCAAGAACTGGGGCCTATGAATGCAAGGCCCCAGAACAGATATATGTGTGTGTGTGCGTGTGTGTGCGTGTGTTGGGTGGGTGGGTTTGGGGGTGCATTCGGGTTATCTTGTGGAGACCTCTCATTTCGATGCAGAGGAACAGCCCTTGTGACTCAGAGGGCTTTAGATGGGCTTCCTGGGCCCAGAGTGCCTTGGTTGTGGCCATTCTGCCTCCAGCCCAGCTCTCACACAGTGTGGGGTACAGAACCCCAGAGATATGCCCTGTCAGGGACTAAAGTTCTTGGCTGTTGTATCATGTAGCTCTGTTGTGGATTTGGGGTGTCTCCTTTACTACCTGTCACCTGTGAGAGGCTAATGGCATGTGGTGGCTTCTGGTAACGTAGGTACCGAGTTGGGCTGTGGCATTGTTCCTGTCATGGGTGGGCATAGCGAATGGGGACAGCCCTGCCCCCGTCCAGTGCAGAGATGGTAGCTGTGCTGCCTGTGGCCCTGTGAGAATCCTGCTTCATTTAGTCTGAGGGAGAGAGTGGAATATGTGGTTGGGACCTTGACTAAAGAGAAGAACCCTGGGTGCTTGGGGTGGGGGAGTCTTCACGCCCAGTTCCAAAGTGAGGTCCCTCCCAAAGTTGTTTGTGTGAGGCAGGGAAAGCCACATTCTGAACACATTTCATGTCTCAGGAATTCACATTCCAGATTCAGGAATTTTATTCCAAAGTCCTTTGGTGCACCCACATCCACAGTTCTGAAGGCAGCAGCATGTCCCCGGAGGCCTGCAAAGCTCTCCCTGGGAGGAGCTAGGCATCTCCTTGTGCTCTGCCCACATCACAGAAGGAGGTTTCTAACCCCACAACTGTCTGCACATAGGAAGGGTAAAAAGGACTCTAAACCCAGTCATCTTGGAATAAAAGAAAGAGCTGGTTTGTTTTAGAGCGGGTTGGGGGGTGGGGGAGGGAAAGTGGGCGTAGGCTGTTTCCAAAGAGAGCACTTAATTTAATTTTTCCTCTAAATGACCTAGGGCTGTTCCGTCTGATAGATGGAAGGGTAACATTGCCTTAAAACAGAAATATGCAGGCGTTGGTTCTTTTTTGGCAAATGAGCGTGTCTTCATTTCCAGAGTGGTCCTGTAATGGCAGGGGTGGTCTTTCCGCTGTGGGTCCAGGAACTCCCTGCTATATCCCTGACCATCTGGACTCCAGTTCATCTCATTGAAGGGTGGGGGTGGGGGGAGTGACTCAGGCTCAGTTCAGTGGGATCTCAGTGGGGTTCCATCTCATCTTGAACCAAGGGATGCCTTCTAAGATATGGAATGCCTTCCCAGTCTAGGTAAGGTCTTTCATCTTTGTGGTCTATGGCCATGCTTGCTGGTTTCAGTGGGACTGAGGAACCCACGGGGCTCCTAAAAATAATGCTGAAAGTCAGATCTTCATTTTGGGGCCATGGTGCCAGATATTCACAAGGAAGGTGCCTAAGTGGAAGGAGAGTTCCCTACAACATGTCTAAAAGTGACTCTGGACTCTGCTATCAAGGATTGGTGTTTAGTTCATGTCCCAAACAAGAAAGCCCCTCTTTGCGTCAGCCATATTAGGGTAGCATTATCTGCTCCCCAAATGCCTACTGAATCCTACAGCCATACAGAAATGGATATAGCCCTTTCCACAGAGGGTCCTTGGGTTCTCTCCTGATGGGTGCTATGTAGGGATGGGTAGTAATGCCCTTAGAGGGAATGTGGTCCTGAGGGTGCCCTATCTGCACCCTGCATAACCTGCACCCTGCTTAGTTCACCCATAGGACTTGAGGTGCAAGGTCCCCACCTCCAGCCTGGCCCTTCTTGACTTTGTTCTGAGGCCATTGGGGCAGGTACAGCATTCACTGCAGTGCAGCCTCTAGGTGCAAACACCCTCATCCTGGTGACACCAGATCCTGTCATGCCCTGGGCAATGGTACAGACCAGTGAAGGGTGATTCAGAGATGGGGACAGGCCGAGAGATGGCATTCTGTGGTCCCAAGTGAAGCTTGGCAGAACTGGTGTCTCTTCAGGATTTCTGCCTCCCAGCTTACAGAAAACCTGGCCTTTTTCTTGCCAGAAGCAGGTGCTAAGATGGACTGCACAGGGTCACAGCATTTCTAGGGACCTCATCCAGGATCTCTGCTGGACAGGGGCACCACTCAACAGGAACACAAAACCTGAGCAATAGTGTGGCCTCATCTCTCAGCTCCTGGTTGTGGCTTTGTTTACAAGGCTACCTATTTTGACTTCTGACAGGCGTCACTGTTTTTTGTAACCCATTTTTTAAAAGGCCATTCAAGTCAAAGCGCTGGAAGGTTTATGTGTTGGCTTCATTGTGATCAGTAAGAAATGCTTTTAGGTCACCCACATCTTTTGCTATCCAAAGTTTCCATATGTGAGTCCTGGTGGCCACATCTTCCAAAGCTAAAATCCAGATGTCAGCTGATCGGTTCTGACATCAGGATGGCCCCAGGAAGAGCCAGGTCCTATGACTAACTTCCCTGATTCTGAGTCTTTGAAGGTTTGCCCTGGACACATTCCAGAACTTGAATGCACAATCCATTTTACCACTGATCCAGGCCTGAACACCATTGAGGGAGAGGCCCTTCCTCCTGCCGGCTGGCCCGGCCTAGAGTCAGAAGATGGGAACAGGGCAGGAGGCCCTTGTCCACCAGGAAGGGAGGCCTTCCCTGCTGAGTTACAGCCCTGGTCTGCAGCCACCTGGCCCTGCCCAGCCTCTTCCCTTCTCATACAGCTTTAAAACTTTCACTACTTTTATTTAAAAACAAACAGGATGGGAGAGAAGCCTCACCCGCCCTGAGTCAACATTCCCAGGGGTAGGAGGTGTTGTCGGACAGGAAGTCATGGAGCAAGCCCTTGCCCAGTTTATTCCTGGGGGCTGCTGGGGGGTCCTGTTTTCCTGGCTGTCTTCCTAGAGGATCTGTTGATGGCTGCTGTAGAGACTCACTTGAATTTTGAAACCTGAGTGTATAAGCAGGTTGCCCCTCAGCACCAGGTGCCTAGACTTGTATCCTTTCCTAAGAGGAGCAAGGGCCACTTCCCAACATGGCCCCCATGTCCATGACTGAGTTAGGCTGCCTGCTTCGGGATGAGATTCCCTGCTAAACAGCGATGCATTGTGGGGCATGGTTAGGCTCTCTGTCACTCCTTGGTGACAGAAAGGTTAGTGTGGTGGATACCCCCAAGTGACCGCTTCCCATCCAAAGCCATTGGTGGAGCTTCTCTGGAATTGTTTGCCAAAACCCCAAGGCAGAATCCAAGGGTCCAAGACCATTTCCATCAAGTTCATGTTTTTCCTTTTCTGTAGGAACTTTTTTTTTTTAAACTATCCCATCATGCTTCCAAAGGCCATGTTTCATCTTTTCTGGATCACTACAGTGAAGTATTACAGTTGTACAGTTCCCAATCTGGCCTTGGCTTGCTCGGATAAAACTTTGTATGTATTTTGTAAGGCATAGATTCTATATTGTAATGATGTCCTATGCAAAAGAAAAATTAATGAAATTGTAAATTTTATTGTTTTAACATGTATGCATGTTTAGTGACGTTTACATTTTGAAATAAAATTTATGATTCATTACTTTTCTGTGATGAGTCATTTGAAGGACATGTCATGCAGAGGATCTGAAAGAGAGGCAGAAGCTGTATTGGGGATGGAATTCCAGCAGTTGTGATTGGCAAGGGGCAGAAGCAACTGGACCTGGCAGGCCTTTTCCCAGAAGGAAGAGTGTGGGTTCTGTGGCTATCCAGTCCTGCCTGCTGGGAGCTGTGACAACCCATCACCCTTCTAAGGGAGGTAGTGATGGTGCTTCCCCCAAAGATACAATGGCTTCCCTAATGCCTATTTATTAGTTATCACTAAAAAATACTTGAGATACTTTGTCTCATGGTTTCAGAGGGCCCAGCCCATGGTCAGTTGGCTCATTGCTTTTAGGACTGGTGAGGAGCCCATGGTGGAGCAAAGCCATCCACCTCGTAGATACAAAGTAAAAGGAGAAAAGGAGCCAGGTGCCCACCATGTCCTTGAAGGGCATGCCCTGAAGATGCTAGACTTCCACTAGGATCCACCACCTTCCACTAGCCACTGTGGAGGCACGAAGCTCCCACATGGACCCCCGGAAGACAAACTAGAGCATCTCCTGTAAACACCCACAAGCTCTCCCTGAGCAGCAGCCCCACATCAACCCCAGAATACTTCTCTCAACCCTCTATCTAAATGAAAATGCTTATTTCTAGCCACTGAAGTTCCTGTAATCAGCCCTAGGGCCTACTCCAAGGTGCGCCACCACAGGGATGACCTCCAGGTTTGAAGAGTCCGAAGGTATTTATCCACAGCCAAGGCCAAGTTCCCTTGATCATTAACTGGTTCCCGCCAAAGGCAGGCCCACAGCCCGCATAGTCATTGCCAGACCCATGCCCACTGTAGAATTTGGGAGGAAGGTACAAGTCCAGCCAACCTTTTGAACCCTCACCTAGTAGAACTTCATCCACATGGCACACCATCTTGCATCTGTACCTGCTATGTTCAGGGTACATGAAAACTAGGACATTCAAAGTATCAGTAATAAATGAAGGCATTGCAGTTGATCAAAGGTTTTTTTTTTTTTTTTTCTTAAGCTTCACAGGCCTCCGCAGGCACTTTCCTAATAAGTCATTTGTTATCTACATGCGAATGGGGAAGAGGAGTAGAGTAAATGCACCCAAACCCACCAACAGTCATAAACACAAGCCCACATCTTCAAGCAAAAGTCTGGTTGGTATAAATACTTGGAGCCCATTCTGGGTTGTAGTTTTGCCCCAGAATGAGGCTGTTCGGCCTCTTGAGAGGTTCCATTACTGCCCAGGGACTCCTGCAGGATGGCAGCCACACAGGGCAGGCCTGCTTTCATAGTGCTATGGTGAGAGGATCACAAAACTTAAAAAATGTTTACAGAAGGCCGGACATGGTGGTTCATGCCTTCAAACCCAGCACTTAGGATGTGGAGGTAGGAGGATGCTGTAAATTTGAGGCCAGCCTGAGACTACATAGTGAATTTCAGGTAAGCCTGGGCTAGAGCGAGACCCTAACTTGAAAAAAAAATCTTTACAGGAAAAAAAGTGCCCATCAGTTATGATGTTACTACTGAGTTGAAAGAGGCTGTGCAAAGTGCAGTAGATCCTTCCAGCAGCCAGGTAGCATTGGCTGAGCCTCATATGGGGAACAGGAGATCTCCAAGGCCTTGTGCGAGCCTCAGTAGTGTAAGAACAAGAAAACATCTTCCAACAAGCAAACAGTAAATCTTTCTGATACTTGAAAACCAAATTCATCAGTATTTGAGACATAGACATCACCCTGTTGTCCTGTGGACAAGGTGAAGAAAGGTGGGCAAATCAGTGAAGTACTGGGAGGTAGAGTCTCTGGCTGTCAGGACCTCTGACATTGTTCTGGAGGTCAGATATATTCAAAGGTCTTAAAAATAACAAAAATCAGTTTTAGATATGCTAAATGTATCTAATTCTAATACTATAATATATGTTTTCTATTATTAGATAAGGAGTTAACTCAATTTGGTATAATTTCTCTTAATTCTATAAAGAATGAAAAACTAAATTCTATAGACAAACCAGATGTTTTAATGTGCTCAGCCTGATTCTGCCTCCAGAACAGAGCTCTTTTGGAGACAGACCCAAAAAACAGGCATATTTCCCAATGTTTCCTCATAAACCAGACTGGTCCTCTGGTTAATGACAAATATAAGGGAAAATCATAACACAAAGACATTTATCTTTTATGATGCAGAAGTCCATGCTTATATGGATAAAACTGAGTCAGTAAAGAAAGACAAGTTTTTTTCGTCTATTGCTCAGTGGTTAGAGACATTAACTACTGTAATGCTATTGTGTTTTATGCTTGCTTATAAATAAAAGGAGGGGAGAGAAAACCCTCAAGTGTTTTACATACAAGTCTATGTTAAGGACCAGGTTGTTCAATGGTTAGAGATACCTATCAATGGTCATACTCATTTGGCATTCTCAGGAAGAAAAAGATCTACTCCTAAATTTTGGTAAAGGCTCCAATTATAAATTCCTATACTAGATATAATAACTTCCAAAGATATTTGCTTGGTCTCTTTTAATAAAATTAATTTTGGTTTTTGTCAAAAAGACTGGTCATAGCAAGCTTTAGAAAAAGAGTGACCACCACAAGTCAATTTAAATCGCAAGCAATTCTCTAACTTAATTTGTTTTTATAAAACAATACAACTATTCTTTTAGTTCTAAAACTATCTAAACTGACTACTGCTGTCACTGGACCTGATCACTCCAGTTACAATTTTTGGCTTGGGGACTCCCAACTCTTTAGACCCAGCTATATTAATCAGTCCATGGTTTAGAAAAAGGGATATTTAAGCAGGTTCAACCATTAGGCTTGCCTAGAATGTAAAGCTGTTCTTAAGAAAGTCAAATGACTAAGGCTACTCATCAACAGCTCATGAATACTAAATTGTTCATGGGTTAAGAAATATATAAACAGAACTCTTAAGATAGTCATCCAAGCTAACTATAATGTCAATGTGTTAATTATTGAGAAAATAGAGTTTTTAAGATAAGGTTTATTTACTAGTGGTAATTTTGAAAGATAAAGTTCTCACATCTAGAATCATTGTGGTTTTAAAAATGATTTTTGCTGGGCATGGTGGCGCACGCCTTTAATCCCAGCACTCGGGAGGCAGAGGTAGGAGGATTGCTGTGAGTTCAAGGCCACCCTGAGACTCCATAGTGAATTCCAGGTCAGCCTGGACTAGAGCGAGACCCTACCTCGAAAAACCAAAAAAAAAAAAAAAAAGATTTTTACTTGTTCATGCTAGTGGTATCAAACTTAAAAAATTAATTTCAGCCATTGTGGCTTCTATCATCCTGTTAGATAAAATATATTGAGATACAATTAAGTTTTTATAAAATTTCTGTCATGGCTAAAACATAAAATTATCTATTGTTTATAAAGAGCTCTATTATACATTAGATTAATTAATCTCTAAAGTTAAACTAACAACATTGGTTGTCAAATGTTTTCTCTTTCAAAAACAGATTCACCAAGGGTTGTATTAGAACTCAGCTGTTCTGATTTGACAAAGACCAGACTCTGCTCTATTGTGGGTAATCACAGAGTCTCTATCTAGGATTTTATCTTAACAATTGTCTTCTATAGGGTACTTCAACTCAATTGCCTCTAAATAAACTAACTCTTTAAGACATTTTCCCTACTCCAGGATATAATCTCAAGCTCAGACCATGATCCACATCTGAGAAAAATTATTTCAGCCTCTACAATTTGAGTTTCCAAACTCTCCTGGGTAATTGGTATGTTTTCAAGCATAGATGGTGTCTTGCTAGACTGTTCCTGATCTGATGACTTACAGGTTAGGTTGATTAATTTAGACTTATTGCTAAAAATGTTTTCAAAACAAAATGTTTGTCTGTCTTGATAGTCATGAGATATTTTAAAAAATTAAAATGAGCCTACTTCATACTTCAGTTATGGCCTAAACTGTTCCAATACCTAAACTCAAGGTCAGACAAGATAGACTAAAGGGTTATGCCATTCTCTAATTAGATATGCCTTATTAGTCAATTTAGATGTCAATGTGGATATATCTATCCTACAAGGTTAATACAAATTCCTCTCTAAGTGTGCTAATTACCTATATAAAAGTCAAATCCAATTGGAGCCATGGAACAAAACAGGATAATATTTTGCCCTCTGCTCCCATGTTACAAGGCCACAGGAGATGAGAGGGCAACCCTGAGGTGTTTCTACACTGACCCTCTGAGTGTCACCTGTTTTTCTGAACAAGGTAGACAAGGAGACCAAGAAACAAACCAGTGTACAATCAAAAACAGGAGAGTCAACTTGGGCCTGACAGCTTCCCAATGAAGGGAAAACCAAGATCAGCACAACTTGGACTCATCCTTACTGACAGCAATAATGCTGAGGAAGCCACAATGCTTCTCCCAGACCCCAATTCCTCCTTGGAGAGCCATCGGTGACACCCAAAAAGACATACTTGTTTAAATCTTGGCTTTATACCAGGTCTTAAACACTCAGAGAGAAATTTATAACCAAGGATATATGGTAACAACAAATATCAAAAGTAAAAAACCAAACAAGGCTCTAAAACAGGTTGGCTCCTACTCTTAATACTTCTAATCCTATGACTAAATGTCATAAGCCTCCAACCATCAAAATGGTGTCTAACAGAATGGTATCTAAAATAAAATATATATTGGACCGCTCCCACTGACACTAAAAGGGTTTTGTGACACCAATCTCTGTCCTTGGCTTGCCCCAGGAAAGATTGGACAATATATTTTAAAATTTCCCTAGATATAGGAAAGACAAGGTAAACACCTTAACATGCTCAACTAATTTGCAAATTTAAATACAGACAGACTTGGAGTGTTTTCCAATGATATTGTCATCTACTATATTTATTCCTTCCTTTGGAAAAGGTACTGCTAAGAGAATTCCCTTTATTCTAAAATTCAAATGATGAGGAAGATGATCACAAAAATCACAGTGCTCTAAAAGCCCTCATAGCTGCCCAAGGTGACACTTGTGCTGTTATTAAGATTATATATATATATATATATATATATATATATATATATATATATATATCTTCTTAATAACTCTGTTAATATATGTCATATGCTTTACAAACTATACAGGAACCATGTCAGATCATATCAGATGCTATGATGCCATTCGATAAACAATTCTGGAGATGGATCTCGAGTTTTCCAAGATGGACAGCAATCCAGCACCATCTACACTGGACCACCCGGACCCTACATGGAACACTCCCCACTTCTGGGGGAGATACCCCACTTCCTGCCTCACAATGTTGGGCAGGACAAAGTCTTGGCAATGTGATGTATGACTGATAGGTCTCTCTCTCAGGCCTTAGGTAGGGACCCCTCCCTCTCTGAGAGACACTCCCAACTGCCATAACTTCGTGTCCTATTCACCAGGAAAAAGATAAGAGAGACTTCGTCCCCATTCCTTAACAGCAGTTGGGGTATCCTCAAGAAAAGGAAAAATATAAAAATTTAGGAGAGAGACCTCACACAATGTTGCCAAGTTCCTCCTTAACTCCTCCCCACTTGGAGCTTTGCCTTGCCTCCTACAGGATAAAAATGGGTATTCTTGTGGCCCCTCATCCAAAATTTTCTCTCTTTTCTCAAAACTGAAATCTGGAAGACTGCTAACCTAAATCTTTCCCCACTTCCCTCTCTCAACATTGGCGATTTGGTGTATATTTCTTCCAATACTCCCTCTTCCCTACAACCTAAATGGCAAGGTCCCCACAAGGTTATTCTTCTCACCCCTACTGCAGCCAAACTTCAAAACCTAGCTCCTTAATTTCATCTCTTATGCCTCAAATAGACAGCTTCTTAGCATTGCCTCTTTCAGATCCATCAAATGTCTCACAATCCCCAACAGTTCCTGCTCTTTCTGACAGACCTTCTAACAGATTAATAACACTGCCTCCTTCTGGGGTGCCTTGATCCCCTTACATCTTAGCAACAACCCCAAGAAGAGCCTGGGCAGAAAAAGCCATTCTCAGCCTCCTACTTTGGGAGTTCTGTCCTCCCCTGTCATCTGTTTACAATTTTTTTTCTCGCTTTTCTTTTTATCCTTCCAGAGGCAGGAATAAAGGGAAGATGCAGCTCTGAGCCTGGGAAAATATTTTCACACAGGAACCCAGGATAGCACCTGAGCACCTGGGAGGATATTTTACATAGATCCTACCTCTGTTAAGCCCCTTTTGAAAAGAATTTAACACCCCAGCCCAATCCACATTTATATGCCTCAGGATAGGGTGTCACTTAGGGAATCTCTTATCTAGGGAGAACTTTAACTGTAAAGCCCATATTACCCCCAAAAGATCCTTTAAATATGCTCATAGAAGCTACCCACGGGGGACATGATTTCAGATATGGCTGTCTACTCTCCATTCTCTGCTTTGTGGAAAAATAAAGGTATCCTTGTCTGACCTCAATCTGGTTCTATCTTCTGCCTCATATTTTTCCAACAGGAAGGAAGAGGGTTTTCTTCCCCTGAAGATTCCTTATATTTATTCCCCTTGGAAGGCCCACCCACTGGGGGGAAAGGCTCACTCTGGAGAACTCTTTCCTTCTCCAAAATCCCCAAAAGAATTTTGTCAATCCTTCCTGCAGGCAAACTCAGAGACCTGCCCAAGATTACTATGTCTTGTTTTTGTTTATTTTGGGTTTTTGAGGCAGGGTTTTATTCCAGGCTGACCTGGAATTCACTATGTAGTCTCAGGGTGGCCTTGAACTCATGGTGATCCTCCTACCTCTGCCTCCCAAGTGCTGGGATTAAAGGCGTGCACCACCATGCCCGGCCCAAGATTACTATGGATTATTACATAGATCAAGTTGACAAATAAACTTAACCATCACACCAAGTGATCCGGACTTGCACCCTGATGGCTTGATACTAATCACCTCCCAAAGACACCACACCATAGTTGGATTAAGTTTCCACCTTCTTTTGTTTGTTTGTTTTGGAGGTAGGGTCTTACTCTAGCCCAGGCTGACCTGGAATTCACTATGTAGTCTCAGGTGATCTCTCAAGGCAATCAATCCTCCTACCTCTGCCTCCTGAATGCTGGGGTTAAAGGCATGCCCCACCACATCCAGTTTGTAGTTTCCTCCTCCTTAGAACTTCACAGTGGGTATAAAACTGCAATGTGGGCTGGAGAGATGGCTCAGTGGTTAAGGCACTTGCCTCCAGTGCCTAAGGCCCTGGGTTCAATTCCCCAGGACCCACATAAGCCAGACCCACAAGGTGGTGGCTCTGGTGTGTTCCCTCTCTCTCTCTCTCTCTCTCTCTCTCTCTCTCTCTCTCTGTATCTCTGCTTGAAAATGAATAAATAAAATATTAAAAAAAATAGTGTGGAAGTGTAGGCCATGATGGCCTATGCTTAAAAAAAAAAAAACTGCAACGTGAATTTCAGGTTGGAATAAACCAAACTTCAGAATTACCCCTTGGTACTGGCCTGAAGACAGTGAGCACTCCATTGCTGGAGGTATTCAAGCAGATGCTGAAACACTGCTTCTAGGAATGCCATGCAGGATGTTGCATTCTGGAAGAGCCAGGTTAGTATGCAGGGGAAGGGCTACAGTGTTTTGTCCAGGTGACTCTCTGGGACATGATTATCCGGACCCTTGGAAACAGCCTGTCAGCCTTTTCACCTGCAGAGAGCCTGGAATAACAGGTTAGGTTCATGTAATTTGTTCTGGGAACACAGATGGCCCATCCAGTCCAATCAGATTTCTTGCTTGCCATGAGCACCACTGGTGATGAGTGGAGATCAGTTTCTCCTGATAGAGGCTCCATGTCTGTCCAACTGTGCTGCACCAGCATAGATGAGGGGCCAGGCTTTCAGAGCAGCCGTGGGAAAGACCGGTGAACCCGTAGCAGTGCAGGAGGGTAGGGCCTGTAAGGTATTTTCCCCAGCAGCAGCTTAAAGCAACATACATCCTCACAGAAGTATGGACAGAAGTCCATAATGATCCAACTGTGTTAAAGTCAAGGTGTCAGTAGGGCAGTCTCCTTCTGGAGGCTCTTAAAAGTCATCTAGATTCTTTGGTTTGTAGCCCCATCCTTCCAAGCCAGCAGGGTAGCCTCTCCACCCTTGCACTTCTGGCCTCTTTTAAGACTGATTGAATCGGTCTTAGTTGGTACTCACTGCCTATTCCTGCAGGTTCTTTCTTGCACCCTCCTGAGCCAGGACAACAAAACAGTAGCAAGGCTGCACTGGGAAAAGGAACCTCATGGGACCCACTGGAATAAGCATTTTTCCACCTGTGTGGTCTAGTCTTCCATAGTATTTCTCTTCAACCATTCAGCTTTGAATAGCAGAGATATCAATGCAGTCATTGTGCTATAGTAAAAAAACAGATTGGTTTTCGGAGACAGGCTCCAGCCCACATCCATTCCTGCAGAGTATGTGGCCTCCATGATGGTGGTGGGCACAGAGCTAGGGACAGGACAGGTCTCAGTGACAAACTCACAGGCCTGAGCTTTCTATCCTACCTTCCTCATGGGAAGCAAGCATGGCCATGGTCTGTGGAGGCCATTGTGATGGTCACTCAGATTAGTGGCCAGGAGCCAATTCAATGGACTTGGCCTGTGGCAGGTCCTCAGCCCTCTCTGCCTGGCCTCTACTTCAAGTAGCCCTGTGAGACTGTTTCAGTGTGGGTAAGGCTGGGAGGTTGACTGGCTCACACTGCAGTTCCCTGCCAGGGCAGCAATACACTCAGCTTCTTCACTTTTCACCACTATTTGTCATGTATCTGCTCATGACAGACCAGGCACTCCACGGAGTTGGAGCAGGTACTGCTGACTGAGTCGTGCTAGGGTACTGAATTGGGCTCTTTGAGCACCCTCAGAGGGAGATATGAGCAGTTCTATTCAGAAGCACAGAAAAGATGAAGCTCGGAATAGTAAAATGGCCTTCCCAGGATCACAAAACTGACCAAAGTTAGTGATTGGATGCCTTAATTTCCAGGTTAACTAAGGGATTGTTACAGTCTTTCTGGGGGTGTCTGGTGTTTTAGGACTTTCTCTCACAAGACAACTGAACCCTCATCTCTTTTTTGGCTGCTTGTTTTTAGGCCTAACCCCCAGCCAGTTGTGGGCTTCAGCTGACAGCCTGCGGTGTCCACTAAGAGGATGCTGACTCAGGCTTGTGAGGGTCAGGCCTTCCTTCAGGACTCATGCAGCCATGCAATCATGATTCCCTCACTCAGCATGCCTGTGTGGAGTTGGCATCCATCCACTTGGACCTCTTGGAATACAGACACAGACGATACAAAACAGTGACTATCAGAACCCCATTTGCAAACCTGGGGGAGTTCAATATGGGTCCTGGCCACTAATCTGAGTGACCATCACAATGGCCTCCACAGACCATGGCCATGCTTGCTTCCCATGAGGAAAGTAGGATAGAAAGCTCAGGCCTGTGAGTTTGTCACTGAGACCTGTCCTGTCCCTAAAGAGATTAGGGCTTCTATATCTCTTTAAATATCATTCCTTTGCAATGAGAACATTCAAAATCCTTTCTTCTAGTTTTTGAAAATGTATTCTACATTATTATCTGTTGTAGTCCCCTGTTATGCAATTGAACATCAGAACCTATTGCTCTCCTCCTCCAGCCTCTATGATACGGTTTGCTGATAATTAATATTTGTAAGCAACATGGGGAGAGAGAGAGTTTTGGAATCCTCCCTTCCCCCTCCTCCTACTCCAAGTTCTTGTCCTCTAATGCCAAAGAATTGTACACAGGGACAGAATTAAATTTTAATTACACATTTATTCTAATTTAGTAGATCAGGAAAAGGGGAGTTGGATGGGGAAATTGGATGTGGGAAGTCATAAAGTTTTCTTGCCACCAGTGTGGGGAAAACACGTGTCAGAGAGTTCACAGAGCTTTTACTATTTAGTTAGA
>PVHP010001837.1:20506-31133 GCA_004024765.1 Zapus hudsonius | reverse complement strand
GGATAACAGAAAAGCTCCCTTTGTGAAAAAGAGAGGTTCGTGAGAGAAAGGTCTGGAGCCTGCCCCCTACCCCAGCGGGGTAGGGGTACAGGCCTTACCTCACTGAGGCCTGGATCAGCAGTCCTTCTACTCCATTGCCATGTGGGAAAAGAGGGGGCCCACTTCCTCTAGGGAAGCTAGTTTTAAGTCCTCCCCAGGTGAGTTAGAGGGACAGCTGATTGGTTCATATCTGACCAATATGTTTTGGCACCTAGGTTGTAGCTCAAACTAGACACCTCCCATTCAAGGGGAGGAGCTGGAAGGGGAGGAGCGGTCCCTATACACACCTGACTGTCACATCTAGATGTCATGTGCCACTGAGATCATGTGGCATTTGTCTTTCTGTGTATGGCTTATTTCTCTTAACATACTACTCTTCCATTCCATTCATGTTATTGTGAATGACATGGACAAACCAGGAGGTGGGGCCTATGGAAAGTAATATGTCAGACAGAGGGCCTCATGATTTCATAATGCTCGTGAATAGGATTTGTGCCTTCATAAGAATAAATGGAGAGCTGATCGCTCCTGGTCATGTGAGGTCCATCCTCAACATACATGGGATCTGCACTCCTTTGAACTTGAACTTCCTGCCTCCAGGTCTGTGAGCAATAAATGTTTAAGTCAACGTAGTGTGATAATTTGCATTAGAGCCTGAACTGACACAAATGCCCTCTGGAGTCTAGACTAAGAATATGAAACACTGAGGTCACAAAGAGGTGGCTCAAAGTGCCCCAGAGGGTTTCAGGATTGATTACAATGGGCTGATGGCAGCAGGGAGCTTGTTTCTCTTTCTCTGTATTTGTGGGGGGTGTGAGTGTTTGGCAGTTTTGCACAGTCCAATCAGGGTTTCTAGCATGCATTCTGGATCTGTCCAGTCTGGCCTGCAGGCTGTCCCCATGATGTGAGCCCAAGTTGTGTGCAGATGGATATTACCAGGGCAGTGCTGTTCTCCAAAGTAGGGGTGTTGCCAGGGAATCTGGCAGCTGGATCACTGTGCTCGCTTGGACTCAAGCCATAGCAACATGAAGTAAAAATAGAATGGAGCTGGCTCCAGCAGGGAGAAGGAGCTGTGATCCTTGCTGGGAAGCCTCTGAAACAGGAGTAGGTCTCATTGATCCAAGCCCAGGGAAGGATGCTGCAGAGTGTGGGCGGGATGGTAGGTCCCTGAACATGGTATGATGGGCTGTTTTCTCCTTCTGGCACTACATCCTTAGGGTAACCACTGGAAATTGTTTGGTTTCCTCCCTGTACACAAGCAGATGAAGAATGCATGTTCCATCCACATTTGGTGATGGTTGTAAAACTGATTGAGAAAATGCCAGTGGAAATGTTTGAAAAGTCAAACAGCAAAATATTTTGATATAGAGGCTGGAGAGATGGCTCAGCAGTTAAAGACACTTGATTGCAAAGCCTGCTGGTATGGGTTTGATTCTTCACTACCCACATAAGGCTAGATGCACAAAGTGGCACATGTGTCTGGGTTCATTTGCTGTGGCAAGAAGCACTGGTACACCCATTGTCTGTCTGCCTCTCTCTCTCTCAAATAAAATAATATATTTAAATTTTTTTTATTTATTTGCAATGAGAGAGGAGAGGAAAGAGAGGAGAGAGAGAGAGAGAGAGAGAGAGAGAGAGAGAGAGAGAGAGAGAGAGAGAGAGAAACTGACTGAGAGAATGGGCATGCTAGGGTCTCCAGCCACTGCAAATGAACTCTAGATGCATAGGCCACTTTGTGCATCTGGCTTTATATGGTGTGACTGGTTAAATTTTGTTGAAATTTGACCTGTTTAGTAATCTTGGGTGGGTCTCTGAGGTTTTTTACAGGAATTCAGCCCTCTCTTAGGGGGCAGGATGTAAGGATGCTAAGAGGAGCTAGAAACAGACATCCCTTCCCAGGAGGGCAGTGCAGAAAGGAAATTCCAGACACTCGGGAAGTAAACAAGTCTGGGGAAGGGTTGTAAGACCCTGTCCTAAGACTATATAAAAGGGAAGAAAATCTCTCTCTTGTTTCCCCCTGCCTGTTTGCTAGTGTGTCTGTGGTGCTGGTGATGGGTTTCTTTCTTTTACGACCTGTGAAAGGGGGCCAGCCTCTATCGCCATTATGGAACTTCCCCTGGATCTGTAGCTTCAATAAATCCTTTCCTCCTATAACTCTGCCTGGTTTTTGGAGATTCATCCCAGCAGTATGTGCCTATGACAGTTTTGGTACCAGGAGTGGGAGTGGTATTGCTGAAATGAATCTGACCATGTGGATTTTGGTCTTCTAGAACTTGTGTGCTGCAGGAATGGACATGCATTTGGTACTTGCAACTAAAGACACTTTTCAGAGTGGTAAGACACATTTTATAGACTATTCCAGTGAGAATTTGAAAATGCTAAGTGCAGAGAGAATTGCATTTGGAGGCTTGGCTTATGAATTATCTAAAGGGAAAGAGAGACTACAGAAAACTTTATTGGAACTGTGTTACTGGAATAAGAGGTGGATGCAGTCTATTGCCTATGTCCAGGGATTTTGATGGAGGTTGAATTTAAATAATGGACTGTTGTGTTTGGCTAACGATATGGAACTGAGAATTAAAAAATTTAAAGTTGGAAAAATTCAAGCAAGTTTAACTTACTGGAACAGAGACTGGCTTTAGGTTACTGAAGCTGCTATTAACACATTCACAATCCTAAAGAAGATGGCCAAACTGCTTTACATTAAAGCAATGGAAAATAAACCTGAGGTGTTTCAACCCAGGAAGGACTGTGCAAACTCTTTTGGAAGGAGATAGCTGAAAGGGAGGAACTTGCTCTTCAAGGTCACGATTTATTTCATCTCTGAATTAACAACATGACTGTGTCTTGCATACCTGGTTTTGCTTTTGGAAGCATGAAAAATACATGCATGGAATAGATCATGAAATGCAAACAGTTCCAGAAGCCCCTGCTGAGATGCAGTATGAACAAGGTATGAAGTCCTGATAGGACAGAGAAGCCTTTGGAAGATGGACTGTGGTTTGCAATGGAGACCTGAAGATGTTTTGGATATACTAGGACTGTGCAAGGGCTAGCGTGGAGTGCTGTTGGCCAGGGATGGAAGTTTTCCCCAGCTACTCAGTCAAGCTTGAGGGGTGGAATTGGAAAATCCGGAGACTGTCAGTTACTGGTTGTAATATTGGACTTAAACTGCAAAATTTGATGTTTACCTACTGGTTATTGAGTTTGCATTGGTCCAATCTCTCCTTTTTATGACTCATAGCAGTTGGAAATGTGCCATTATATGTTAAAAGCATATAACTTATTTTGATTTTACAGAACTCACAGTTAAATGGCCTTGCCTTGTGTTGGGGGAAGAAAATGCATTTTCAGTTGTATGGGAGATAGTTATATCATGTTAGGTAGAATTATGATCTTGTCACTGTCTTCATTTGGAAATTAAGTATGATGTAAGGAGATATGGTTTGATATCAAACTGACCAGGGGTGGACTTGTGATAGTTAAGTTTGTTGACAGCTTGACCTGTTTAGTAATCTTGGGTGGATCTCTGAAGTTTTTTACAGGAAGGCAGCCCTCTCAATAGGAGGCAGGATGTAAGGAGGCTCAGGGGAGCTAGAAACACATATCCCTTCCCAGGAGGGCAGTGCAGAGAGGAAATTACAGAGACACAGGAAGTAAACCAGTCTGGGAAAGGGTTGCAAAACCCCACCCTAAAGCTATACAAAGGGGAAGGAAATCTCTCTTGTTTCTCTTTGCCTGTGTGCAGTTCTGTGTGTGGTGCTGCTGATGGATTTCCCTCTCTGGACCTGAGAAAGGGGGCCAGCCTCTTTTGCCATTATGGAACTTCGCCCAAATCTGTAGCTTCAATAAATCCTTTCCTCCCATAACTGTGCCTGGTTTTTGGAGGTTCATTCCAGCAGCATGTGGCTGACTACATGTGTGTACTGGGGAATCAAACCTGGGTCCTTAGGCTTTACGGGTAAGCACCTTAACCATTTAGCTAGCTCTCCAGCCCCATACATATATATGTATATATTTTTTTTATTAGATCCTCAAAAATATGTTGACTTTGGCTGGACATGATATATATCATGGTGTTCTAGTATTCTGAATATAATTTTATTAGCTCTAGTTTGTAAATTAGGAAATCAAGTCAAAGTAATACATATGAACAAGACTTTCAAGAGTAAAATCCTCAGTTGGGCATGTTGGCTCATGCCTATAATCCCAGTACACAGGAAACTGAGGTAGGATGATTGATCACCATGAGTTCGAGGACAGAGTGAGCTATAGAATGAGTTCCAGCTTAGCCTAGGCTACAGTAAAACTGCTTCCTTGGGCTGAAGAGGTGGCTTAGCAGTTAAGGCATTTGCCTGCAATGCAGAAGGACCGGAGTTCGATTCTCCAGTGCCCATATAAAGCCAGATGCACGAGAGGGCGCATGTGTCTGGAGTTCATTTGCAGTGGCTGGAGGCCCTAGCGCACCCATTCTCTCTCTCTCTCTCTCTCTCTCTCTCTCTCTCTCTCTCTCTCAAATAAATAAATAAAATATTAAAAAAAACTGCTTCCTCCCCAAAAAGTAAAAGTAACCTCCCAAACCTTATGATAAAATGATAAACCATCTCTCCATCCTTTCCCACTCTGCCCTTCCATACATATTATCCCACAGGAAAGCCTTTTCTGTCATCTAAGTATTTTGTTGTCATTCTCTTAAGAAAATACTTGCCCTTCTTCCTTTCACCTTGTGAACATTTGATAGAATGTACTGATTGTTTATTATTTATCTATTTACGAGCAGAGAGAGACAGAGTGAAGAGAGACAGAGAGAGAATGGACATGCCAGGGCCTCCAGCTTCTGCATAGGAACTCCAGATGCATGTGCCATTCTGGGCATCTGGCTTTATGGGGGTACAGGAGAGTCAAACCCAGATTGTTAGGCTTTGCAGGTAAGCACCTTAACCACTAAGCAATCTCTCCAGCCCTGTACTGGTTTTCTGATAGGAAAGATGAATGCTATAATTATCTCCCTCTCTTCACCTTTCCCCTGTTCTCACCTCCAGGTCGACTGGAGTGTTTCTGCCTCTCACATCCTCTCTACAATGACAGTGCTCTTCTCCATCTTCTGCTCCATCTGCTCTGTCTGACTCCCCTTCCCACCTCCAGGCCCTCCTTAGTCATTTGCTTTTGTGAGCTTAGTCTACAATAAAGGCAGATTTCAGGAGTTTAGCAGGGTCTGAGCTCAAGGCTATTGCAGGTTACTGACTGCCAAGCAGAAGAAGGGTCCCGAGGAGCAAGTTGGAAGCCAGGTGTGGTGGCTTCCACTTAAAGTTCAAGCTACTCAGGAGTTCCCAGCCAGCCTTGTTAACAACATGGTGAAACTTTCTCTAGCAAAACTTAACAAACAAACAAACAAACAAACAAACAAAAAAACAGAGAAGATGGTTCAGGCATTTGCTTGCAAAGCCTGCTGGTTCAATGCCCAAGCCCCTCATGTAAAGTCAGATGCAAAAACTGGCCCAAGTGTCTGGTGTTCATTTGCAGCAACAAGAAGCCCTAGGTACGTATGTATGTGCATGTACACACACAAGTGAAAATAAAAAGTTTTTTTTAAAAAGAGCAGACTAAATTATTTTTTAAAATTTTAGTAACTGAATGTCAATTTTGCTCTACTTTGTAGTTGAAACTTGGTGCTTTATTTTGTTATATACATTTAAATTTTTAAAAATTTTATTAATTTAGAGAGAGAGAGAGAGAGGATAGAGAATTGGGCACGTCAGGACCTCCTGCCTCTATAAATGAAGTCCAGATGCATGTGTCGTGTGCATCTGGCTTTAAGTGGTCACTGGGGAATTGAACCCAGGCCATCAGACTTTGCAAGCAAGTGCCTTTAACTGCTGAGCCATCTCTCCAGGCTTAACATACATTTTTTTTTCTATACAGCTTTTATCTTTCTTCTTTCGTTAGTAGAGGAATATTGTGCCTCTATGTTGCCATTCGCCTGCCCTTTCTTGTATCATTCTGGCTGCTCTTTCCTGCAGCGATTAACTTTACCACCCTTGGGTGGGTCACTCAATAGTCCAAATCCCAAGTCTTGCTTAACTTCTCTTTCTCACTTTGCTGAAATACATCAAGTCACCATCCCAGAAAGGATGCATAGAAGGTGGCATTTATTTATTCTTTTTTTTTTTGAGACCTTGAAGTTCTGATCATATCTTTATTCTGCCCATACTTGATTGATATTTTGGTCCAGTATAGAAAATTAAGTTCAACGTTGCTTCTGGAGTATCTCAAATCTGTTGCTACTGATGGGAAGTTGGATGCAGTGGAGTTCTCGGTCTATGCTACAAACCGTCTTTGAAATCTGTCTTATTCCTTGTTGCTCTGTGCTTTTATACAGATGTTTCCAAAGTCACCTTTCCTTCACCTGCCTTCTCTGGACCACTCCATCAGAAGTCTGGTCTGATTTAGGTATGAAATGTTTCCTTTGAGAAAAGGACTCAATTATAGACACCTTCTCTACAGAAACGAGGACCTCAGGAGAACAGTTGGGGGGACAGAGAAGCTGAGCTTCGAGGGTAAAGCATGGTGAGGCGGCTGTATAGCATAGCGCATGTCGTGGTAGACTTGCCGTGGAGCTGAGAAGGGCTGAATGGGGCTGTCGGGTGTGAGGGGAAAGTCTGGGAATGTGAGAGCTATGGGGCAAGGTTGTGTGTGTCAGTCTTTGGGGAACAGTGGGGTACTGGCTGGTCCAGACAATCTGGGGCTTCCAAGGGAGAGCTAGAGCTAAGGGGTGGGGAGAAGGGATGGAGAGAGAGCAGAGACCAGGCCAGGAAGTCTTTCCAGAGCTTCCCAAGGCTCTAGTAAATTCCTGGAATTCATGAACTGTTGTTAGCCCTGTGGGTGTTTTCTGCCTGAAACCTCAGAAGGCTTGTGATTCCTGCCTGTCTGGGTCGCTGGTGCTGGCCGGGAGACTGGAGAGTAGAGGTCCCCACGACCTGCAGTCCACAGAATTTTGTAGCCCCCTTTGTCGAAGGCCTACAGCCTTACTATCCTTCACACACCCATGACCAGAGCCAGAGAGGACACTCCAGTACAACATCTGCCCCCTGGGGACCCAGAACAGGCTTGAGACACCCCACCCCTCAACGGAGGAGGGAAGGGGCCATGATCGAACTGACTCTTCCTGCCTCTTCGGGTTCCCAGCCCCCCAGCCTCTGACTTGACCTTTGCAGGCATGGAGATAATGGTTTCTGTTGTCTCTCTGAAGTTTGTGACCTTCAAAAGCATTAATGTTAGATCCACTCGAGAATGCCAGCTCTGCTAACACGCCACACACAGGCTAGAAGCCTGGTGCTGTTTTGGGTAACCCTGGCATTGTAGTTTTAAGATGCTAACAAGGACCCAGAGAGGTTGAGAATGGGAGACCCCGCCCTGGTCATTACTGAGGAGGCCCGAGCCTCTGCCCCTCAGATGAGAAGGGATAGACTCCTCTGAGACTCCAGAGAGTCCAGAGACTCTACAGCTCCGTCCATCATGATCTGCCCCCCCCCACCAGTCCTCAGAGGGACTTCATCTAGGCGCTATGGTCCTTGGGTCCCTGACCACACATCCCTCTGTCCTCCATTCATATGGGCATTTGGGACGTGTTCCTTCCGGCCCCCTAAGACTGTCCTGGGGCTGCTGCTGCTTTGCGACCTCCCATGCGCTTCCCTGAGGACCCTGTATCAGGAGCATCTTCGAGGGAGACCTCAAAGGGGGTGACTTGAGCAGATGACATTTGGGAGATTTAGTGAAGACCCTTGCTCACACTGCTTGTATAGTGGCCAGCTTTGCTCAGGCCCAGAGCGAGGGCAGGTGAAGATTCCTTCTCATTTCCTCAAAGGACTCCCCCAAAGTAGAGGCTTCCAGAAAGTCTTTATTTGCTGCTGTAGTGGCAGCTTGCACACAGTAAGAGACCACTAGCTTTGGGGGCTTGGGAGCTTGATGGGCACTTTTTGATGCAGATATTGGGGTTTGCTCTTCACTTCATGCAGGCCTTTGCTCAAAAGCTTCTCACAGAGAGGCACCCTATAATCCCTGCTGAGAAGCACATACCATCACTCTCCACTTTCTCCTCCTGTCACCCTCTGGCCTCTAGCATAGTTTGGTCCAAGGATGGATCTTAGGACCATTCAGTCTTTTCCCCAGAGCCAACCCCACTGTGCCTTGGAATCACAGTTTCTGCTGCTCCTGCCTCCTAAGATCAAAGAGGAGCCATTGTGGGAAGCAGAGGAAGCTGTCCCCCTGCCAGAACAGTGACAAGCAGAGCACCATTATGCTCATGGTATTCCAGATAGGACCTTAAGTACTGGAATGGGCCTCATCCCCAGGATGACAAACTCTACAGATAAGGAAACAGTCATACATGGAAAAGCAAGGACTAACTCGGGGGTCGAAGACTGCACCCTAATGCTGCTCCTGCCTGAGGCGAAGAATTCAGTAGTATGTCTCAAACACTTAGTGTTTGTTTGTCCTTGGACCCAAGAGCTTTGGCTAGAGTCATCTTGATAGACACGAGGATTCACTTTGATGGACATGAGGCAATGTGTAAGCAAGGTGTTTCTGGTGTATGGTTTATTTATTTATTTATTGACGTTTTCGAGGTAGGGTCTCACTGTAGCCCAGGAGGACCTGAAATTCACTATGTAGTCTCAGGGTGGCCTCAAATAATTCATGGTCATCCTCTTACCTCTGCCTCCCTAGTGCTGGGATTAAAGGTGCATGCCATAACACCTGGCTCCTGGTGTATGTTTTTGATGACTAATAGTCATCACAGTAAAGTAATGTGCACCTGTCAAAAAGGTGAGAGCAATTGGGGGGTATTGCTCAGTGGTAGGGTTTAGCCAAGCATGCTCTAGGTCTGGGGCTCAATCCCTAGCCAAACAAACAAACAAACAAACAAATAAATAAAAGTAAAGGATAAAAGCATTAAGGTATTCTGTTAACAGAAGGGGGAATAAGGTGCTAGCAGCTTGAACACATTACTCATAAAAGGAAGTAACATTACAAATTATATATTGGGGGCTGGAGAGACATGTTAGTGGTTAAAGGTTTGATTCAGGTGGCCCCATGAATTTGTGTTCTGAATGCATGATCCCCAACTAATGACAATTTTGGAATTAGAAACTTGTTGGAGGTGTGTTGTTGGGGGTTGGGCTTATGGGTGTTATAGCCGGCTTCCTTTTGCCAGTGTTTGGCTCATTCTCCTGTTGCTGTTGTCCTTTTCATGTTGGCCAGGATGTGATGTCCAGCCTCTGCTCATGACATCGTTTTCCCTGCCATCATCAAGCTTCTTCAG
This sequence comes from Zapus hudsonius, assembly GCA_004024765.1. Lineage (NCBI taxonomy): Eukaryota > Metazoa > Chordata > Mammalia > Rodentia > Dipodidae > Zapus > Zapus hudsonius. The sequence goes on along the minus strand of PVHP010001837.1, from coordinate 21,775 downwards.
AGTCTGTAAGCCAAAATAAGCCCTTTTCTCCTACAAGCTGCTTTTGGTTTGATGTTTGTTGCAGCAGGGATTAGCTGACTACAATAGCAAAATTGGTACCAGATGAGTGGGATCATTGCTGCTAAAACCTGATTTTGTGGCTTTGGCCATTGGAACTGATTTGTTGGAGAAATGTGGAAGGATTTGAAACCTCAGCCTAAGGGACGCCTTGCAGTGCTGTAAGTACAGCTTCATGGACCATTCTGGTCAGAGTTGAAAGACTCAATACTGTAAGAACTATGGACTGTGAGATTTTGCTTATGAGGGGAAGAAAGAATTTTGTAGGGACTGGGCTAAAAGGAGTTTGCATTAGAGGTTTGCTGCTTCTGCCTACGTGTGTCCTGAGAACGTGTGCACGGTGTATTATGTAGAAATGGACTGGTGTGAACAGATGGATATGGCATGAAAATAAATGAAATCTTTGGGCTGAAACTGCTGCCCATTCAGCTGCTATTATTTGAGAGATTACAAATGTTGAGATTGGGCCAGGTGATCTGTATTGGGACATCAGGAAGAATGTGAACTCTTTTGAAAGTAAAGGGCCTGAATGCTAAAGGAGTGCCCTGTTCTTCAAAGTTGGCTTTATTCTCCTCTGGATTAACAAATTGGTGGCCTACCTGGTACTATGGAGTATAACAAATGCAAGAAAGAGGGTCATTGGATTTGCAACATGGTTTTGTTTTTTGGAAATGGTCATGGGCATGGGTGAATCAGGGTTATTGGATTACCTATGTGGAGATCTGATGGAGCCATAAGGATGAACTGTGGGTTGCAGTGGAGCCCCAATGGAGATGCTAGTACTATGGGATGGCTGCCAGCACTGGGGCTATGAGCAGCCTAGCTTGAGGGGTGAAACTGAAACTGAAACTGCAAAGGCTTATCATTACTTAGAACGATCAAACTTGGAGACTTGTCACTGGTTAGAGTTGTCAGATTTAGAGTCATAGAGTTTGATGTTTGCCCTGTTTGTTTTAAAATCTTGTATCGGTTCAATCTTTGTTATGCCCAATGCCACCTTTTGCAGTATGAATTTTTATTCTGGGGCTTTTTTTGTCTGTTTTTTTTTTTTTGTTTTTCAAGGTAAGGTCTTGCTCTAGTCCAGGCTGACCTGGAATTCACTATGTAGTCTCAGGGTGGCCTTGAACTCATGGCAATTCTCCTACCTCTGCCTCCCGAGTGCTGGAATTAAAGGTGTGCGCTACCACGCCCGGCTTGTTTATTTATTTATTT
>PVHP010001837.1:0-20406 GCA_004024765.1 Zapus hudsonius | reverse complement strand
GTATATGCATCTATGATTCCAATGTACCTACAGCAATGGAAGGCAGAATGTGGAGGAGTCCAAAGCTGGAGGGCCAGCTAGTCTGCCCCTTCTCAGTGTCAGACAACAACATAGACCCCTCTCAAACAAGGTGGAAAGAGAGGACCAATACCTCAAGGTTGTCCTTTGACCTCCACACCTGTGTCATGGCACACATATGCCCATACTGAAACAAGACTTTTAGGGTTCTTTACCAGTAGTACATCAATATATGCCAATGCACCAATAATTTGGGGATCTCTGGAATCTTGTCTCATTAATTCAAATAATTGAAGTCAACAGACCAGAGGGTAAAATTTAGAGAGAGTTTATTATATCCAGGGCTCTAAGGGGTCAACAGCTAAAGAAGCTGAGGATCTGATGCTGAAAATGCATGGCCTCATAGACCCAGGTGTTTTATTAAAACCGAGCTTACAGGGGACTGGAGAGATTTCTCAGCGGTTAAGGTGCTTGCCTGCAAAGCCTGACAATCTGAGTTCAATTCCCCAGCACCCATAAAGCCAGATGCACAAGTGGCACATGCATCTGGAGTTTGTTTGTAGTGGCAGGAAGCCCTGGAGCACCCATACACTCTTTCTTTCTCTCTCCTTGCATTTAAATTAAATATATATATATATATATATATATTCAAATTCTAGACAAGGACTTTATTTCTGAAAACACAAGTTCAATTAGAGAGCAGAGATGAGATTATTGTTAAACATAAAAATGTGAGTTCTTAGATGGGTCTTTTACATTGGCTTGACCATATGGACAGTATCTGCAGGTAGAGCCACAGCAGGCCCCTCTCTGCCAGCCTTGTGAGTACCACATAGCTGGTAGCTGGGTCCAAGTAGCTTAGCTGGTCAGCCAAACAACATATTTTACCTCTGATTGCTCTGCTTATTTCCTTAACATGCTTTTTCTCCAACACACACTGGCATGTCTGCACACAGTGCTGAGCTTGGATGCCTATGAGAAAATGACCCCCACTCCCACTCGGGATAGACACATGAGGATTCCTTTGTCTAGGTCTCCAGCCCTGAGCCACAGAGACATCACCCTAATTTTTTTTTAAAATGGAGCTTACAACTTGAGCCCCTACCTGGCAGATCCCTCCTAGAGGGGGTGGTATTGGGGGCAGATCCTGGGGTCCAGCCCAAAGGTGTGTTTGGGGCTGATCTTTAGTCCAGCCCTAATAATTGTGTTCAGATCAGTTCGAGCTCTAGCTGTTCACCATTTTTGTGGTGCTGGCTATTGGTGGTTTCTCTTTGCTTTGATCTCTGAAAGAGACCCAGCTTCTGCCATTGACAAAATTTCTCCTAGATTTGTAATCCTGAAAAAAAACCCCTTCCTCCCATAAACTGTGGCTGTTTGGGTGTTTATAGTAGCAATGCAAAGCATACTGCAACAAACCCCTTTGAACTGTGATTCTATTGCCAGAATGCTGGCTCTATCACCAATCAGATCATAACTTGAGGGACTCTTGCTCATCCAAACATGAACAAACACCAGGTCCATGATTTGACATTGTTAAACATCAACATTTGTCTTATTGGCATTCATCATGTTTAAGAGAATCTGGTCCATTAGAGTCAAAGGCCAGCCTTGTAATGAAAGTTTAAAGTTATAATCAATTAACTTAGAATTGAGATTTTTAGTTTGAAATCTAAATTCATATAAAATATTGGGACCCATAGAGAACTTAAGTAATCATTTATTATTATTATTATTATTATTATTATTATTATTATTTGAGGTAGGGTCTTACTCTAGCTCAGGATGACTTGGAACTCACTCTGTAGTCCCAGGCTGGCCTTGAACTCACAGTGATCCTCCTTCTTTTGCCTCCCAAGTGCTGGGATTAAAGGCATGTACCACCATGCCCTGCTAGGGTCACCATATTTTCTTTAAAGTGCTTTCTTCTTCTTTTTTTCTGATTTCTGTTATTGAGACTAATAGAATATTTTTAAAAGCAAACTAAAAATTAATAGATACAGTTTAATATTATTTATTTATCTATTTATGTAGGGTTCACTCTAGCCAGGGCTAGCCTTGAACTCACAGTGATCCTCCTACCTTAGCCTCCCCATGCTGAGATTAATGGTGTGTGTCACCATTTTTTCCCGTGTGTGCATGCGTGTGAGTGTGTCTGTGTTACGTGCATGTACTGTATGTGCCCTTTTAGTACTACATGTGTGTTCTTGTGGTAGGGTACTGGCCCATGGTGGCCACTGCAGACTGTCAGGTATCCCACTCCATTTCTCTTCCAAGCGTTTTTTATTTGAGCCAAAACCTCTACTGATACTTGAGTTTGCTGGGGATTTTTTTTTTTTGGGGGTGGTTGTTGTTGTTTTTTTTTTTTTTTTTGAGCTGGGGGAAATCCTTGGTCTTTGGGTCCCTTTATTGGTCTGGGGTTACAGGGATCCATAGCCAGCTGTTTATGTGGGATCTGGAGATTTGGAGTTGGTGGTTTCAGAGCCCCTCAGTCCCTCATGCTTGCACAGGAAGGACACTTGAGTACTGAGCCATCTCTTCAGCCCTATTTGTTTGCTATTTTGAGGCAGGGTCTCACTGTAGCCCAGGCTGACCTTGAACTAATGGAGACTCAGGAGTTCTGGGATTAAAGACATGCCCCGATCATTTACCAATATCTTTAAAGTGACTCCACAAGCATAAATCAGTGTCTCCTTCCTCCCCAGCAAGTGTTGGATAGAATTTTTTTTGTTTGTTTCCTTATGAAATAAGTTCAATTAAAAGCTTAAGAGCTAGGACTTCACATTTGAAACTTTAATGAACCGAATATTAATTTACAAGCTTTTTAATGCTAAATACAATAAACTGTGGGTTTCGTGTACAACATACACCCTTTGGTATCAACACTGCCACTTTGGGTGTGAGTGGAATGAAGGGCTGATTTGAGACTGTCAAGTTTGCTGCTAGGATTCCAGACCTCCAGAGCCAAGACTAGATGGTTGGGGCTTTCCTGACATACACAAACCATGACTGTCCATCACTTCTCTCTCTTTCTCTTTGGGTCTCATGTAGCCCAGGTTTGGCCTCAAACTCACTGTATCACTGAGGCTGGTCTTGATCCTCATCCCTCAGACTCACTCCTATTCTGCATGGAAGCTCTGAGCACCCATGTGCAGGGTCCCTGATGCCCTCTGAGGATAGATCTGACTCTACTTTTCCTTTCTCTCCCCATCTAGCTTCCCAGGCCTGTGGTCTAGAGACTGCACTAGTGACTCCCTCCTTTGGGACAATACCCTGATCTATGCTTAAATTTCTTATTCTCCTGCCTCTGCCTTCCAAGTGCTGGGTTTACAGGCTGGTTACCAGTGCAGCCCACTGCTGTAATTTTATTTTATTTTTTTTGCTGCTTTGGTTAAGTGAGTGGCCTCTTTCATCTGAAGTTTTGCTGTGCTGAACCTGACACCCAGCAGCGGGGGTGACAGTACAGCAATGTGCTCAGATAGAAAAGTCAGTCACACACTCGAGGCCATTGTCACTTAGCTCTCCACATAGGCCTACATCTGTGACAGTGTCTGGGAGGGCAGAGAAGGGGCACACTTACTAGGGGAGTGTCCCATCAGCCCTTGTTGGGGTCTGAAGGTTTGTCTCCAGAATTCATCTGCTGCACTTTTTATCCCCAAATTCCTCTGTGCAGGATGTTTGGAGGTGGGCTCATTAGAGGTAATGAAGACTAGTCATTTCTCTGTCTCACCATGTTAGGATGCAGCAGGAGGCTCTTGCCAGGGCCTGAGGCCCAGCTCTTAGATTTGCCAGCCTTCACAACTGTGAGCTGAATAACCCCCTAGTCTCCATCAATCACCCAGTTTAAGGTATTTTGTGCCCCTACACTGTTTCATGAAAAAAGAGAAATGAACGATGGATGGGTAAATCCAGTTAAGCCCGTTAGGTTCTATTCGGAGTGAATTTAATGTGGTCCCATCTTTTTAAAGAGTAACCCATGGGGTAGAATGGAAGATGCTGGGACATCAAGGAGGGATGTGCCCCTCCCCCCCCCCCATGGCTCTAAGCGTGAGGCCATTTGTTTGGTCTGACTGAACCTTCAGAAAGACACGGTTGCTTGGAGAGGATGGAGAGGGGGGAGGGGTCAGGGTGTGACAAGCCTCTGAGAAGGGACCAGCCCAGATTGGGAACTAGGGGGAGGACATCCATCGGAAGCGCAGGACTTAACTTGGAGGACCTTTCCCCATCCACACGCGGGCAGAGGAAATGCCCTCTCCGCAGGTGGAGTCCTAGAGGTCATTTCCCGGCGTGAGCTGACCTTGGGCCGGGGTGGAAGGGCGCTTGCAGGGCTAGCCAAGGCCAGGGCGCTCGGAGGCTGGTGGCGCTGGGCCGGCCGAGCTGATGACCCACTGACCCGGGCAGCTGCAGAGCGGCTTGGCCCTGGAGGTCCAGCCCCTGGGGGGGGGGCAGCCCTGGCCCCATGACGTCATTGGCCCTTGTGGGGCGCTGGGGCTCCCTCGGCTGCAAAGCTCACGTGCTTGTGAGTCTGGGAAGCTCCAGGGTCTGGCTTCCGCTTTAGGGCCACGCTTATTTCTTCATTTTCTAGCTCCCAGAGCTGCTGGTAGAATCACTTGACAATCCAGAGCCTCAGTTTCCTCATTTATTAAATGAGGATGGATTTGTTTCTAGTTCTAAATGAGCTAATGTATGCACAGTGCAAAGCTAACCTTTGTAACGAGTCCGTCTTATTTAGGACTACATCTAGTGGCCAACACTAGATGTAGTCCTAAATAAGACGAAAAATTCATTTTCATTTTCTCAGGAGAAAATGAAAGAGGGCAGAGCTTAGGGCTGCGTGAAGATCGTGGAAACCTCTAAAGGTGGTTCAGGGGTCCCCTCCCCCTTCCTTCTTTCTTCTAGGTGCCTCAGCCTGAGGATGCTTGGCAAGCGTCTCCCCAGGAAAACATCATTTTAGAGCTGCTCTCTTGGCCGACCTCGAATTTATCTTACATTTACGCAGTACCAGTGGGCCCAAGAGCCCATAATTAGCCTAATAAGGTGCCTGTTACGCACATGTCTGTGCTCAGGCTCCGCTCTGTTGGCTACCCAGTAATTTGCATGATCCCTCAGATAAGACCTTTGTCTGGACAGGTTCCCACAACAAAACATCCCATCTCGGGGTGGGGCCCATAATTGGTGTTGTTTTCCATGCTCTCTACCCCCCCCCACTCCCACCAGCCTGGAGTCCTAAGCAAACCCAATTCTCAGAATTGAAAGAGCACGGTGAAACACTGTCATGGGTCAACAGGAAAAGGAAACCTAGCCAAGCAGCTGGACACCTTGGAAGCGCAAGAGCTGAAGAGAAGCGCTCTGGCTGAGGGTCCCTCTGTCTTGCAAGTTGCACCCAGAGTCTCGAACAGCACCTCTTCCAGGGACCCAGCACCCTACCCCAGGGTTCACTCTGGAGCCAGGGGGCACTTTGGTTCCTAGTCAGAGTGCAGGTGTGCTGACTTTGGAACAGGAACAAGCCATTGGAAGAACCAAGCAGGAAGCCAAGGATGCTGTAGCCTGCAAGCAGGCAGAGTGGACCGCGTGGCAGGGCAGTCTCCACCCTCCTCCCAGGACAGCCACAGGCGCCGGTGGGTGGGTGGGTGGGTGAGAGAAGCTGGCCTCTGGAAGCACAGGGAACTGGCAGCTGCGGGGCAGGGTGAATGTCTTTCCCTTTGATGTTCAGCATGCTGGACCATGTGGGTTTCCCTGCAGACTGCTAGGGAGCTTAGCCCCACCCTGGCTGGGCATCCTGTATGTCCCTGGCAGCAAAGGTCCTTGCCCTGCAGAGGCTGAGGTCAGGCCAAAAGTGATGGATTGCAGAGCTCTTTGGGCCACACCTGCCCAACATGCTCCAAGGAAAGCACAATACCCTTAAAAACGAGAGGCCCTCTGCTTTGCAGGCAAGGGCTGGTGTGTGTGCCCATTGGCTGTGCCAAACCACCACATAATCCCCTTGGGTTCCCACAGCCACCTCACCCACTCAGGGACCAAGGCCAGCCCCAGGGGATCCCTTGACACCCACTACTCCAGGCCCAGGCCTGCCCCCTCTATTCCCAGAGGAGGTCCAAGGGTGCTGAAACTTGTGTTGCCTTCCAGCCTCAGGGGCAGGGCCATGGGTGTGCCCTGAGTCAGAGCTGGCTCCTGCTGGGCAGGTAGGTGTGCCAGGGTGGGGTCTTGGTGGGGCAGAGGAGCATGAGCAACTGGGAGGCAGGGTCCCATAGCTCAGGGGCTCTTTGCTGTCCTGTTTGGCCCTGTAGGCCACAGGAGCTTGCTGAGAGCCTGTGACACTGAGCCCAGATACCTCCCTCCTTGCTGTCTCCAAGGGCCCTTGACTGGATGACCATGCCAAGCTTCATCTGTCCCCTTTGAACTCAGTTTCTGTTAGTCACTGAGGGTATTCTCACTGTGTTGCCTTTGGAGACGGTGACTAAGAATCCTCAGCCTGTCATCTGTGTTGCTGGGACCCATACAGGCAAAAATCCTGTGATCCAGGGTCAAAGGATGCCAGTTGGAATCTTCCCCCCAACCACTCACCCACCCACCCATCCACACCCTCCCCACCGCTACTCCCAGACACCATGCCAGATGCTCTTTCCTTCTACCCTACCCTCCTTTTCTCTACCAGGTCTTCATCAGGAAGAGGTGTTTCCATCTTTGTGGATTTTAGGGATCCACGAAGTGTGTTTGCTGGGGACAGAGGTGAGAGGGAGTCCTGCCTTTATTGTCATGCTTGCATTTTAGTTGGGAAGGGCAATGAATACATATATACAGTAGGCTTGAGCATTCTTTATCTGAAATGCTCCAAACCAGAAATATTTTGGATTTTGAATTTGAAGTTTGTTTTGTTTTGTTTTCAGATCTTGGCATATTTGTATGTAGTTAATACACCTTATACATATAATTTGAAAGTAATGGCATATGTTTTTTGTTTCTCTTTTGAGGTAGGGTCTTGCTCTAGCCCAAACTGACCTGGAATTCACTCTGTAGTCTCAGCATACCCTCAAACTCATGGTAATCCTCCTACCTCTGTCTCCCTAGTGCTGGGATTAAAGGTGTGTGCTACCACACCCCTGCTTCATATCTATTTTTAATAATTTTGTGCATGTAACAAAGTTTCATGGTTCGAAATCCCTCTCACTTATGGCATCATGTCAGCATTCAGAAAGTTTCTGATTTTAGAGCATTTTGCTTTTTGTTTGTTTTTTGAGACAGGCTGGCCTTCAATACTTGTTCCTGTTGCCTCATCCACCTCAGGAGTGTCGGAGACACAAGTGTGCACCATCACACCTGAATTGGATCTTAAAGCATTTTGATTATGGATGTTCACTTTGTACTAAGCAAGTGAGTAAGGTTGTAACCACAATGAAGAATGAGGATGAACAACGAGACCGCCTTTAGGGGGCTGGGGAGGGTGGCAGGAGAAAGTTGCCTTTAGTAAGTCTTGCAAGGAGCTCACATGCCAGGCCCCGACGGCTGTGTAATGGGAGATCGGGAAGGGCTGGGAAGGGCTTGGCAAGGGGTAAGGCACATCTGACAGGGACGTAGGAACCGAGGGCACCAGGCACTTATTTGGGATTCAACTGGATCACTCTGCCAATGGGCAAGTGGAGGCAGTGGTCCCAGGAGGCCAGGCAAGGGTCCAGTGAGAAGGACTAGGGTGGATGGCTGGAGGGTGATGGTAGCCAGATGTCAATTGCTCTGTAGTGGTTGGTTGGGGAAGGAAGGTTGAGTTGACTCAAATCTGGTCTAAAGCACCTATGTGGCAGTGTTCTATGACCATCATTTTACTGACAACATCAGGTGTCCTTCAGAAGGAGGCACTGCTTTGATCCCTGTGGGCAGTGGAGATCTGTGCATTCTGACCTGCAGAGCTATGTTCCTCCCACTATGGTCCTGTGGGCCTGCCTGCTGCCTCTTGTTGGGTAACTTGTCCAGGATGACAGGGAAAGCCCTCAGCTGCTGATGGCTTCTGTCTCCAGACAGAGTCTGTGATTGGGCCTGAGCTTGGAATAGGGACCAACTCTTCATGAGTCTGCCTGAGAGTGAGCTAGGTTGGACCCTTCCTAAAGGGATTTCAGCCTCCAAAGAACTTTGTGAGGGAAAGACTATTGTTTATTCCCTTTCTACAGAAGAGGAAGCAGGCCCAGAGATGGATGACTTCCTACCATGACCCTTGAACTTGCTACACTCTCCTGAGACCCTGGCACTACAAATGACCAACTTGCAGTTCTTCATAGCTGGGGGTCTACAAACAAAGGGAATATTCCAGAAGCATCAGGCAGAAGCTATCTTGCCCAGGGGACCTTGTCTCAGAAGTCACACAGTGTCACCTCCTCCAGATAGCACTGGCTTAATTTGAGATGAGAAACCCCAGTCCTATCTCTCAGCAGGACTGTCTGTCAAAGTCTCTGGCAGAAAATGCCAAGGCCTCCATGACTCACTCAGAGGGGAGGTGGCATGAAGGTGAGCAGCACCATGCTCTACCCTGTGTGGTCATGATGGCCAGTCTTTCCCTGCTGGGTCTTTGGATGCTCTGTAAGAGGACCTTACTGAAACCATCAGGCCAGGAATAGGACTAGCCATCCTGGGAGCTGGGGCTGGGAGGTGTTAACTTCTGGTATTGCAGCTCCTGGTTTCTTAGGGCCCTGGGAAAGGCTGTCAGCCTCTGACAAGGACAAGCCTTAGGCCCCATGTTGAGTCCCTTTGGTGTAAAAAAGGCCTAGAAAGGCAGGACGAGTCAGGGAGAAGTGATGGCTCAGTGGAGAGAAGACACTTTGGAAATATACTGAGTCCTGAGGTCCCTCTGTGGAGAACAGCCCAGAATAGCCACCTCTGCCAGACTGTGAACAAGCACTGGAGCTCAGGGCCATCTTGCTGTCCCAGTGGTTAGGGACAGTGGAGCTGTTTCTCCCCCAGGAGTTGGCTGTGGGCTCAGCTCTGTTTGTCACCAGTTTCTGCAGCTCATTAGTGTGGAATTCTGTGTGTCCTGCAGACCTCCCCTGGGAAGTGGAGACTGTTCTGGCTCCAAAGCAGCCCCAGTAAATGGGCCTTATCAAAACATGCAGGGCTATAATGTGGGAAAAATGCTTTTAAAATATTTATGCTGGAGGGGCATACAAGGCTTCCAGAGAATTGTTGTCTTCTTTCTTTTTTCTTAAATATGTTTTATTTTATTTATTTTCAAGGAGAGAGAGTGAAAAAATGAGAATGAGATGGGTGTGCCAAGGCCTCTTGCCACTGTTAACCAATACCGGATGCATGCACCACTTTGTGCATCTGGCTGTACTGAGGAATCAAACCTGGGCCATCAGGCTTTGCAATCAAGGACTTTTAACTGCTGAACCATCTCTCTAGCTCTGAACTGTTGTTTTCCTTTGTAGGCAGCCTTGCTGGCCTCATTCACTCTAGTCCAAGTAAAGCTTGAGGTCAGAACCTCATGGGCTAGAGGGCCAAACAGATGTAAGGATGGACATGTGGCTGTGAAGAGACCTTGTCACTGGGTTGCATATGTTCACTCATTGTTCTGGTTCTTCTTTTATTTGAGAGAGGGGCATATGTGACCAAGTTGACCTCGAACTTTCTAAATGGCCAACGATGTCTTTGAAATTTCAGGCATGCATCAGCACACCTGATTTTGCCCTAGTTCTGTAGGGCCTTTTCAGTGCTGAACCAATTTGAGCAAGATCTCATTCTTCACACTGGGTGACATGGATTGATGTATTCCTAGTCCAGGCTGTATTAAAATTGAGTGCCCAGCAAGTAATCAGTAAGTGGTGGCTGCAGAACTCTTGTCTCTAGACTGAGAGGAATAAAACCACAGAGAACATATGACACCTCTTATAGCCCCAACCATATGTGTTTCCTACCTTTATAATGGAACTTTTGATTTTGAGTTTGCATCTAGCTGTCTAGATCATGTCTGGCCAATAGAGGAATGAGTTGCAGCATCATGAAAAATGCCTGTGCTAGGAAGTGACTCCTCCCTCTTTTCCCTCCTTCTGTCTGAAATATGGATGTAATAGCCGGAGCTGCAACAGTCATCTTGGAACTGAAAGCCACACATGATCTAGTCCTGATAAATGCAATCTGAATCACTGACACGGTACAGCCACCATCATGCTGTTAGACTTCCTTTCACATATTGAATAAACTGATGCTTTTGCTTAAGATACGATTGAGTTAGGCTTTCTTTAAACAACAGCCTAAGATAATATAAATTGATTCACAACCCTTAGTGAGTTTACAGTAAGTTTTTCTAATGCCAAAGTAGCCAATGATTGTAAGTGGTATTGGGTTGGAGCACTGTAGCTGAAATTGAAGTCTCTCCAGTCAGACTGGAGAGCTGCATTAGGTTAAGCATGCTGTCATCAAGTGTATTTTGCTCTATTATCCTCTGCATTACTTTCTTGTTCTGAACAAATACCTGATTGCATTGGAGCTAGTGAGGGAGCAGAGTGAGAACAGGAAGTAGGGTTGGGCTATAAAACCTCAAGGCCAGTCCTTCACTTCTTCCAGCGAGACTGCACCTCCTAAAGGTTCCACAACCTTCCCAAACAGCAATGCCAGTTTGGGACCAAGTATTCAAACACATGAGCCTATGGGAGGCATTTCACATTCAAATACAACATTCCACCTCTTGCAGCCATAGGATCATGGGTTGGACTTGAATTCATGACAGTCCTCCTACTTCAAGCTTCCCAAGTGCAGGGATGAAAAGTGTGAGCCACCATTCCCAATTCTTCATAGTTTTTAACAGTCCCAAAACTGTTCAAAAGTTCAAAGTCTCTGAGACTCAAGGGAAATTGTTGAAGTGAGACCCCACGTACACACTTCCAACATATAATGCCATAGAATAAACATTTCCATTCTAAAAGGGAGGAATAGGGGCATAACAAGGACAGTCTGGACCAAAGCAAAACTGGATCTCAGTAGCTCTTTGTCTGATATCTGGGACTCATGATGAAATCAGCTGGACTCCAAAAGGCTGGGGTAGCCCTGCTGCCTGTGACACACAGAACCTCTCTTGGGTGGGATCCACTCAAGCCTATAGTTTTTTTTCTTGCTGGAAGTCCCACATTCCTGGTTTCTTCAACATTCTGGGGTCTTCTTTGAAACTTTGGTCACTTTGATAGCTTCACACATGGTTTCTTGGGGCTCCTTGCAAACTCTGATTCTATCACACACTGCCTGGCCTCAGCAGCTCTCTGGAGCCATGGTCCAATCCTTCATGAATCCTTCAGTCTTGTGTTTGGCATGCCTGTGAAACCAGTACTGCATGGACGATGCTGCCACATTGTGCTGCCAGCTCAGAATAGATCCTGGCCCCTGGTCTCTGTGGGACTTTCTAGATGGCTATTTTTGAGCAAGGAACCACTTTGGCAACACTTTCTTTTCAAGCTTTCTCTTTCAAAAAATTTTTTAAGTTTTTTTTTGTGTGCACGTGTGTGTGTGTGTGTGTGTGTGTGTGTGTGTGTACAGATGTGTGTAGCATGTGTGTGTGTGCCTATGCATAGAAGCCAGATAACAACTTCAGGTGTCATCCTCCTCAGGAACACTATCTTCTTTTAGAATGGATCTCTAATTGGCCTTTAGCTCAACAATTAGGCTAGACTGATTGACCAGTGGGTCCCATCTTTCTGTCTCTGCCTCTCCAGGGCTTTAGGCATGTGCCACCATGCCCTGGAATTTTACATGAGTACTGAGAATTAAACTCAGGTCCTAATGCTTATGAAGCAAGCACTTTATTGACCAAACCATCTCCACAGCCCCCGGAACTTCTTTCAGAAGAAATTCTATTCTCACAAATCTGAACCTTCAGTAGAACTTTGGGCCAGGCCTCCTCTGTTCATGTTTCTCTCAGCAACCTGGTCTTCTAAACTCCCCCCAGAAAAGCCTATAAGCTCTGCTTACAGCATTATAAGGCTTTTCTATCCAAAGTTACAAACTCTTCTACATTCTTTCCACAAACCCCTTCCAAAAGCTAATGAACCTCATGGTCAGGTTTACTGTAGCAACAGCTTCAACAATTGGTACCAATTTTCTCTATCAGTTACTTTCCTGTTACTATGAACACATACTTGACCAGAAGCAACTTAAGAAAAAAAAATCACAGCTTCAAGGGGAAATCTCACGACAAGGAAGGCATGACAGCAGGAGGATGAAGCAGCTGGTCACATTGCAGCACAGTCAGGAAGCAGAGGGAGAGCAGGGAAGTGGAATGGGTACAGCATCTCAAGTCCTGCCCCCCAGTGACCCACTTCTTCTAAAAAGGTTCCAACCATTAAAGGTTCCACAACCAGAACCAAAAAGCACCTCCTGATGAAGACCAAGTATTCAAACATACAAGCCTACAAAGGACATTTCAAATTGAAACCACAAATCACTTAGCGTCCTGATAAGAAAGCAAAGAGCACTTGCAGAAGGGTGAGTGTCCTCCAGGACAAGACCCTGGCCAGCTTGATCCTCTGTGGAGTCAGGAGCCCTGGTGCCCTCTAGCGCAGGCTGACAGTTACTATGACTCATCCGTGTCTAGAACTCATGCCAGCCTTCCCAGGAAGGGGAGAGGCCTGTTGAGTAAACAGACCTGGAGACACAGAGGGAGCCTTTGCCAGTTGCAGATAAATATCAGTTTTGTCTTTCTTTTGTGTATATATGAAAAAAACCAGGTAACCAGGGAAAACAATTACAAGCTAGAAATTACCAACTTGAGCAGAAGTAACAGTTGTTCTTGGAGGAAACTGATCAGAACATCAGTGAGAAGAAGTCTAGCATTAAAGTTAACATATTAAAAACAGAGAGCGTTAACCAGCTGACAGAAAGCTGGTAAAACCTATGGCTGCATGCAGCCCTATGGGAGAGAGAAATCATCAATGGTGGTGAACAACAGTGGACCTTTCAAGCTTTAAGACTGGCCAGTCAGGCCAAATGTGTCAACTGGGGCAATAGTGGTACATCTAATGTGTGGGAAACCAATTGCTCTCTAATTGGACTGGAGGCCCACTCCATGGGAGGGAAAACATGCCTGGTACTGAAGACCTAGTAAAAACCCTATAGTGGGGGTGGTCATGAGCCCAAGGGGAGTAATGTCTGTTGTTGTCTGGATAAATGCATATATTATGCCAACCTAACTGTTTTACAAGCACTTTATTTTTTAAAAAATGAGCATACCCATATAATAATGCTACTCTCACTCTTGTCTAGAGAAGCTTCTCTTTTTCAGATGGTGGTGATTACTGGGATAACTCAAAAGACACCACAGTGCTGAGAAGAAATGACAGCGGAGTGTTCAGCACTGGGACATCTCTATCACACTTCCTGAGGCTCAGGGCCTATTGCAGAAGAGGTGGCAGAAAGATTGTAAGAGCCAGAGGAATGGTAGGACTGTTTATAATGCAATCTTTCAGACACAAAATGGCCTTGATATGCATGACTTTGCAATGCCTGATGATACTTACACATAATGGGAGGAAAAGATGATGACACCAAAATAAAACAGACTAATTGAGAGGGGGGAAAAGATATGAGAGAAAGTGGAGAGGGAATCATAATGGTTTATGGTCTATGATTATGGAAGCAATTAATAAAAAATTAAAAAAGAAGAAAAAAAAAAGAGGAGACCTAGCTAGCCCTTATAGTGCTGGAAAGCCCTATGGGAGCTATTGAAAAATAATGGTCACCAACAGCATGAATTCAGGGACCCTGCAGACTATGAAATCAACCAACTGGATAAGAAGTACACACTTATGCAATAATGGCACATAGCCTCTAAGAGTAACCGGCTGTTCTCTGATTGGACATGAGGCCCACTCAGTGGGAGAGAACCCATATCTGGTACTGGAAACCAGGTCAGAATTCTATGGTCAGGAAACTCATGGACTTTAGCGAGAATCCCCCACTGCTCCCTGGAAAAGAATAGTGGGCTTGTACTTTCTGGTTAAAAAATCTCAAATAACTGCATATTCCCTTTAACCCAAGCTGCTCTCACTCTTGATTGGAGAATCTGTTTTATTTTATAGAAAGGCAGAACAAAAAATGGAGGAGATTCAAGATCCATCAGTAAGACAAAAAGACTGCCCACCATGAGATATGCCACCTCTACCATGTCTGCTGGGACCCAGAAGAAACTGCCAAGGAAGTAGTAACATGAATGCTGCTTTTACTGCTAGCTGACAACCAGCTCCTGGGCGATGGTGACAGACACAGTAATCAAACAAAACCCATCAAAGCAGAAATCCAGAGCCTACAGAGAATTCAACACTAAATCAGATTGCAATCAAGTTTGCCATGGCCCAGGGAACTTTGTGGAAGAGAGGGGAGAAAGATTGTAAGAGTCACAAAGTGGGTAGGAATACCCTGAGGCACAGTCCCCCTCCCATCCCACAGGGACTGACTGAGGTCTTCATGACCCCACAGTGAATTCCCTAACCCCACTGAGGAGGGCCCCCAGGATAAAGGGAGCTGGGGTGAGGGGCGAGAGATATACAGAGGAGATATTACAACCATAAAACAAGAACAGAAGCCTAGAGGAAGGGAAAGTCAGAAAAGAAGAGAAAGCTGAATACTTAAAAATATGATTTTCAAAAATTAAAATCAGTAAAGATTAGGAATATAATCAAAACCATTCTCTAGACTTTAGGGCAAGATACTAGAAGACAAAGTATGCTGAGAGGACAGGAAGACACAGGCCTCCATCCAGAACTTTCTAATGGTATCTGACAGGAGCTTGGAAAAATGTACAACCAGAGAGAATGGAGGAGAGTTTGCTTTCCTTTAAAAATGTTTTAAATGAGAATTTTAGTACATGAACATGCTGTAATTTGAGCGTAATCACCCCACTCCCTTTTTTTGTCTCCCTGTCTCACCCCTTTTCCACTGAACCCCCTCCTCTTCCAAGTAGTCCTCTTCTGCGTTAACATATTTTTTAAAGATTGTTGTGCCCTCCATTATTTTTAAATATTTTATTTATGAGAACGAGAGTGAGGGAGAGAAAGAGAATGATAGAGAAAGAGGAAAATGCAGATAGAGAAAGAGAGAATGGGTATGCCAGGTCCTCTAGCCACTGCAAACGAACTTCAGATGCATGCGGCACCTTGTCCCGCTGGCTTTACATGGATACTGGAAACAGAACCTGGGTCCTTAGGCTTTGCAGGCAAGTACCTTAGCTGCTGAGGCATCTCTCCAACCACCCCTTTTTGAGATAGCTTTTCACATAGCTCAGGCTGCCCTCCAACTCGATCTATAGCTAAGGATGGTCTTGAATTCCAGAGCTTCCTGTCCCCTCCTCCCTAGAGCTGTGATTGCAGGCATGTGCCTCCATGACTAGCTTGAGAGTAGGTATCTTGATTCCTATTGCTGTTACAAACTTCCACAAACTTGGTGGCTTAAAAAAATATAACTGTGTTGTCTCATAACTGTGGGGATCAGAGGTCTTCAAATGAAGGTGTTTAGGGACATTATTCCATTTGGAAGCCATTTTCAAGCCTCAAGAGGATACCTTGCGTTTCTCCTGCTTCAAGGGCATCCTCAAATCTCTCTGTGACCCCCATTTCTGTCTCTCCCTCTGCTTCCACTGCACCTTCCTCTTCCCTGACATTGACCATCTCCTCTCCCATTTAGAAAGATGCTTGTGACTACTACTTTGGGCTCACCAGGACAAACAAGACTCTCCCACCCAAGAGTTCACATCATTACATCTGCATAGTCTTTCTTTCAATGTAAGGCCATGTTTTCACACATTTCCCAGATACTTTGGTGGGACTTTATTTTATTTACTACAGTGGTATATTAGTTACTTTCTCATTATTATGAACAAATACCTATCCAGAAGCAACTTAAGGAAGGAAAGGTTTATTTTGGCTTACAGTTTTGAGGGGAAGTTTCATGACAGGGCACGTATGGTGGCAGAAGAATGAACCAAAGCTGGTCACATTGCAGTCATGAAGGAGAGAGAGAACTAGAAGTGGGGCCAGGCTATAAAACCTCATGGCTTGTTCCTAGTGGTCCACTTCCTCCAACAAAGCACCACTTCCTATAAGTTCCACAACCTTCCTAAACAGCTCCAACAGCTGGAGACCAAGTGTTCAAACACATGAGCCATGGGGGACATCTTACATACCAACCATAACAAATAGGAGGGAGGAACTATGTGAAGTTAAGGAACTTGGAGTCAAATTAGAATTTCTCCAAGTTACTTAATAGGATGGTTGAGAAAAGAGCCACACCCGAGTATCAAAAGGTTTTGAAAGACAAGGGGACAGGTGGCACAGGTTCCTGACAGGAAATGAGATCAATAGTGTGGTAGACTAAGAGAAATGGAAAACATCCTTCATACTTGGAATTATCTTGGCTTAAAAGTGATATAGCACCCAAGTTATTAGTAGAGTATGAATGAGAAATAACTTCTCATATGTGAGAAAAGATTTAGACTTTTTGAGATGTACTGTGGTCACAGGAAATGGAAATGCAGAAGGAAAAAAGATACCAGCTGAACATGTGAAGAGGGGGAAAAAAGAACTTTTCCACATGGTAGGACTAACTCAGTAGTACAGGTAAAATAAATTTTTATACTAGGAACCCTGCAGTAATTTAGTAATGGGAAATCTTATTGAAACTGATCACATTAATAAATTAAAGGAGAAAAAAATTATGTTATAATCTACTCAGTGAAGGTGAGCCCTTAACTGGAACTGAGGACTCAGGGCGAAATGTACTGGGAACCAAACTCTTGGACCCCCAAAGAAAGATGCACTAAACGTGTGATTCACAAAGAGGCTACTAACAATAGAATCTAGCTAATTCAGAAATGTGTATCTCAGTTAACCTATACTGATCTCACTCTACGATGGATATTCTGTTTGTGTCTTTCAGAATGCAGCAAGAGAGCTGTGGCTCATCCAACCCTACCAACGAACCACAGGCCGATAACTGACATCCTGGCAAGAGATGAGCCATACCAGACCTACTGTGGAGGATCCATATGGAACCCTGCAGAGAATGGTGGGATAAACAAGAGACCCATAACCACAGCCAATCAGTCAACATAAGATAAGCCAGACAGACACCAGTGATTTTCAATACAACCTAAAGCAGAAGTACAGAGACCCCTAAGACCTCAACAATAAAGCAGCCTTAATACTCACCCACCATGACTCAGGGAACTGAGCGGAAGAGGGGGCGGAAAGATTGTAAGAGCCATGGTGGGGGAGAACTCCCAGAGACATGGCCCCACTCAGTAACATAGCACTGAGCCAGGTGGAACCAGGCTGGCTCCTAGGATATCCGTAATCCCCTACCACAAGGACTGATCCAGACTGCCCATGAAGGAGGATATCCAGCTGATTGGGGATAGGGAAGAGGAGCATTGGGGAACTGGGGATAACAACTAATTATCTGTTCATTAAATATATCTCATTATGTATAATAAAAAATAACAGAAAAATTTAAAAAATATGTTATGTCCACAGATGCTAAAAAATTCTTCAAAAACATTGAACTTAGCATAGAAAGTAGATGAATATATTCTTACATATGTATTTCTCAGTCCTTATGTTGCTGATTCTTTAATAAGGAGAGTATTTTTCTTTAGCTGAAGGAGACTTTGGAAGGTAGAGCCTTACTGGGGGGAGGTGTGTGTCATGGCTTGATCCAGGTGTCTCCCACAAACAAATGAATGTGTTCTGAGTGATTGATCCCCAGCTGATGACAGTTCAGGTATTAGAATTTAGCTGGAGCTGTGTTGTTGAGGGTGGGCTTATGGGGATTATAAACCAGCTTCCCCTTGCTAGTATTTGGCACACCGTCCTGCCATTGTTTGCAGTGCTGTGGCGGAGGTGATGTCCACCCCTTTGCTCATGTCATCATTTTCCCTGCCAAGATGGAGTCTCCCCTTGAGTCCATAAGCCAAATAAACCCATTCCTCAACAAGCCATTTTTGCTTGGGTTCTTTCTGCATAGCGACAGAGTAAATTGACTACAACAGTCTGTCTCTGGGTAATAGCTTTGGATTTATAGGGTAGTCCCAGCCCCACCAGAGCTAGCTACTTCACTCCTGTTGCTTTCTCCCAGTTGATGTGATGAGACGTGACACCCAGCTTCCTACTCATGTGATGCTTTCCTCACCATGGTAAAACTTTCCCCTCAAAATTGTAAGCCTAAATAAACCCTTTTCTTCCATAGGCTGCTCCCACCTTATGCCCCAGCAAAGAAAAGGTAACTGCTACATTCTGCAAGCATGAAGACCTGAGTTTGAGCTCTAAGCCTATGTTTAAAAAGAAGCTGTGGTGATGACATAGGCTTATAATTACAGAGCTGGGGAGGTACAGACAAATGGATCCCAGGGATTGCTGGCCAGCTAGCCTAGCTGCATTGATAAGTTCTGGACCAAATGTATGTGCGTAGATATGCATGTGCACAGCATATACACATGCATCTCCACCACACAAAGCATGCATGCTCAAATGAACACACACACACACTCAAAGAACAAACAACAAAACCCTGAAAATGGTGGCACACACCTTTATTTTCAGCACTTGGGAGGCTGAAGTAGGAGGATGGCAGTGAGATCAAGCCCACCTGGGCTACAGAGTGAGTTCCAGATCAGCCTCGGCTAGAGTATGATCCTGCTTCAACCTCCTCCACCAATTCAATTTCATCTAGTCATACAAAATACTTAATAAATTGGAAAAAAGATATTAGCAGACCACATGAAAACTATAAGGCTATACATGAAAAGTCCACAGCTAACAATGAGTATGCACAATGATGAAAAATAAGAATCTTTCCCAAGGTCAGGAACAAGGCAAGAGTTCCCAGCCTCACTATTTCTGTTGAA
Organism: Zapus hudsonius; assembly: GCA_004024765.1. NCBI lineage: Eukaryota > Metazoa > Chordata > Mammalia > Rodentia > Dipodidae > Zapus > Zapus hudsonius. The sequence continues at coordinate 1,529 of PVHP010001837.1, read as the reverse complement.
CAAGATATTGGACATCTTTGCCAGAGCAATTATTTAAGAAGGAGAAATAAAGATATAAATAAAGAAATAAAAGATCTCCAGATCAGAAACAAAGAGCTAATAAAGAAATCTAGCAATATGACAATTTACAATATCAACACATAAAACCCAATTTTCATGTCTATATAATAACAATAAATAATAAAATATTTTCATTTACAACTTCATCAAGAATAGAGTAAACTGAGGCAAAAGTCCTACACTGAAAACTTTAAAGCATTGTTGGTATAAATTAAGCATATAAATTAATGGAAAGTACTAAGGATGTCAGTGGTAGACCACTTGCGTAGCATGTATAAGGTCCCGGATCCAATACTGAGTGCCAAAGAAAATAAAATCCACTTTCCATAGGCTAGACGATTTTAACATTGTTAAAATGTCCATAGTGTGTAAGCAACTTACACTGTCAAAGCAATCCCTATAAAAATCATAGTGGAATAGATTTTACAGAAATAGAAAAGTTCTACAATTCATGTGGAATCCTAAAAGACCATGAATAGACAATCTTGTAAAATAAAAATAAAGCTTGAGGTCTTATCCTTATTTCAAAAGATATTATTATGCTATAATAACCTAAACAGCATAACATAACACTGGCATAATAACATAAATCATTGGGAACAGAACATAAAGCCCACATGAAAACCTTTGTATATATGGTCAAATGATGTTTGACAACAGTTCAGGGCTGCACAATGGGGAAAAGACAGTGCCTGACAAGATTGGGAAATTTTGATACCCACATGCAGAAGAAGGAAGTTTGATTCCTAACTTAACACTATATAAAAATTAACTCAAAGTGGATAAAATACTTAAACATAAAGATCTGAAACTATAAACCCTAAAAGAAAACAGCAAAAGTTTCAAGATTTGGTGATAATTTCCTGGATATGATGCAAAATTAACAGATAATAAAAGCAAAAGTAGGCAAAAGGCTATCATACTTAAAAATATGCACACCAGAGGAATCAAAAGAGTAAAAAGAGAGTATATAGATTGGGAGAAACATTTGCAAACCACATATCTGATAACTGTTGAGTATCCACAATATATAAAGGTTCACTACAATTCCCTTAACAACAACCAAGTGACATGATAAAAAAAAAAAAAAAAAAAGGCCCAATGGCATTGGTGTGTAGATCTGTGGAAACACTTACTTAATAGGTGTGAGGCTCCAGGTTCACTTCCCAACACCTTAAAAAAAACCCAACGAATTTTAACAAGACATTTCTCCAAAGAATGTACACAAGTTGCCAGCAAAGTGGAAAGATGTTCATAACCCTAGCCATCAGGAAAACCCACATCAAAAAGCACAATGACGCCAGGCGTGGTGGCGCACGCCTTTAATCCCAGCACTCGGGAGGCAGAGGTAGGAGGATCACCATGAGTTCAAGGCCACCCTGAGACTACATAGTGAATTCCAGGTCAGCCTGGACTAGAGTGAGACCCTACCTCGAAAAACCAAAAAAAAAAAAAAAAAAAAAAAAAAA